>JAOXJP010037635.1:0-16539 GCA_025762735.1 Platanus orientalis
AATTCTAATCAACCCCACATAACATGTACATTTAAACCGTGCCCTCTTATGTGGGAGTACATATATAAGTCTTGCTTGATTGTCCGCATCAGTTTCCTTCCTCCCGGATTTCGAAGATAGCTTTTGGACGGAGATTTTGTAGTGTTTCTGGGTGTAGTAGTTTTTGCTTTTGCTAGGCTGCTTGTTGCTTTTGGGTCACCTCCCTGGTGACCTTTTTTTTTCCTGCTTTCCTTTGTTCTTGTTTTGGCTCGATGGCCCTTTCTTAATAAATCATTTTTATCTCTTAAAAAAAAAAGTTATCAGAAAAAGGAACATTCAATATTCAAAGCCTTCCTTCCTCATGTTCTTTATCATGTGTCTTCTTTGTCACCAAATCCTAAAATTACAATATGAATGAAAGAAAGTGACGCTACAACTCAAGGATTTGGTGATATGACTAGTAGGCAAAAGGTTCAAAGGAAACTTAGGAACTTGTAACACAAAGGACAATATTATAGTGGCGGTGGCTGAAATAATACCTAAACCAGCAATAGAAGAATACAACCCATCGGCTATCCGCACTCTATCCTGATCATAAGAAATGTGGTAAGAGGAGGAAAGAGATGGCATACTAGTCATATGATGAGTAGACCTTGTGATGTAGGATATAAGCACTGACCAAAATATGATGTAGGGCAGCTTAGGGCATTTTGAATCCTGTTGATATGAGCCCAAATAGATGATGCAGAAGCAATGATAGAATTAAATAAACCACAAACTAAATATATGAACACGCTATTGTTGTATATTTTTCTTCCTTTTCAATAAAAGTGTCAATTATCCAAAGAAAAGTGTACGTTAACTTTAGAAGAAATTTAGAGAATGAAAGAGGGCATCAAAGTAGAATTCAGAGGGATTAGATGAGGAAAGAAAGGAGAAAACTAGAAGAGAAGGGACTGTTTAAGGTTTTTGGAAAAATCTGGGCAGATTGGTAAAATTACCAAAATACCCCTGCAGGCACGTCTGAAGTTTATGGAATTTTACAGAGTGTTAGATAGATATAAAAGTGATGTGCATGCAAAATTTCAAGTGATGTTGGAAAGTAAAAGTATATAAAACATATAAAATACCAGTCTACAGTGTTACTTGTATGAAGAAAGCCTAAAACAGAATGTGATTGCTTGAACAGAAACTTAGAGGAATAGAAGGGAATTAAAGAGGAGTGTGAGGGGAAAATAGGGAACATGAAGGGAAAGAAAACCCTAAAGAGAGAGCAGCAAAATTGCTTCTCTAGGGGGGCGATTTTCAAGTAAAGTAACCCAGAAACTTTCTGTTAAAACAGCTATAATGGAATCCAAGAATATAAATGAAATATGTAGAATTTTAACAGAGAATTTTAATGGAGTTCTTAAAATCAAGGATTGGGATGCAGAACAAAACCTGACAAAACACTGAACAAAGGAACCTTCAATTAAATGGTGTGATTAGGCCTATAAGATAGTACATAACACCCGGCCGTGAGACTCCTGTTCTGTAACAAAGTCCTTCAAAACATCAACTTGATTTCTTCAAGTTTAGATGTAGTTGCAGCAAGGAAATAAAAGAGAGGTTTGGAATGATAAAGAGGAATAGAGAATAAGTAGGATGAAGAAGCAAGAAGAAGATAGAAGAAGAAGGAAGAAAGAAGAGGACGGAAAAGGAAGAAGACTAGGGAGAACCGTAGTGCTCCACACGGCTACACCATGGAAAAGTGGGAATAAAGAGAGGGAATAAACCCTAACAAACCAACTTTATTTCAATAATTCATTGTCTCCCTGTTACAAAAACGTGCTTTCCTATATATAGGCTTACAAACTCAAGAAGTTAGCAAGAACCAAATTAGAAAGTCCTAAACTACTAGCTTACTTGCTACCTAACTTTCCTAAACCTAAAACCTTGACTTTCTAACAAAAAACTGCCAAAAATTAAAATCTTCTAGAGGATTTTGATCAGCATTCTAAGAGGGCCACACTTTAACTTGTTGACACTAAAATTACTAAATTCCCTGTGGCATTATTTCCTTATTACAAAAATATCCTTATGCAATAAAAACCTTTAAATACCCATTGCCCTATAGGCCTTATTACAAGTGTACCCCACCCTCCTAAATTACCCTAATAAACCCACACATTATACATGTCTTGAACCTTGCTCTCTTGTCTGGAGGAACATACAAGAGCCTCTTAGTGTTGTTTGCATCACCTTGAATCATGATCCAGGGACTGCTAGAAGCTGGAACAAATGCAGTGAGGGCTGATCTTGATATACTTGATTGGGCAAAAGAAGAGGAAGGTGCTAACGGGGGAGGCTCTAGGTGAGTCACAAATCGGCAGAGGGACTCTAGCAGCTCATGCAAAGTAGCAACAATAGAGGAAGCTGTAGTAGAATAATGCTCGGAGATCTCAATAGGTCTCCTTAGTGTGTCAGGAGTAACTATAATACTCACATTTGAGCCTAATCGTTTTCATTAGAAACAATGTTAGATCTCTCTGCACCCCTTCCATGAGTGCCAATCACCTTTATCACCCTGTTGTGAGGAGGAAACTACTGTAGAGCACTTAACTGAAAGTATTTGTAACATAGCATTATGGTGTCTCTCCTTCCTATGAAGATGGTAGTAAACCTTAGGCAAAGAAAGAATACGGTCTTGGCTCAGAAGCTGTACCCGAATCTGCTTATACTCTGCATTCAGGCTTGTAAAAATTCGAACACTCGGTCCTCTTCCTCAAATTGTCTATGAGCTACATAATTTGTCAGATTTTTTTATGGATAATTAACGATTTTATTAAAAAAGAGGAAAATAAAATGCAACAAGGCAACTATACAAAAACCTGAAACAAACAAGTCGGGCTCTTCGGCAACAAACAATAATAATAGAAACCTCTATAGCACATCCACTGGAACATCCATCAGGAGACAGGAGTCACAATGAATCTTTGAATTCTTGACACTGCAATTAGCAAGCCAGTCTGCCAACCCATTTTGACTTCTGTCAATATGGGCGAAAGAGCAATTCAGCAAAGAAGCCAATTATCTCATAAATGACATGAGCCATACACCAAGATCCATCCCCCTTTCCCATTCCCCAGCTTATAACAGTTCCTGAGTCACCTTCCACCAAACACTCAGACACCCCAAGCTTCTTCAATTCCTTAAGCTCCAATAGGAGAGCCATCACCTTTGCTTTCACCGAATCACAGAGCTCCAAAGGCCCACAACTTGCTTGAATTACTTTGTAAGATGGATTCTAAATAACACAACCAAACCTTGCCTAACCCAGGTTGCCTTTAGAGGTCCCATCAAAATTCAATTTTAGGCATCCTTGAGGAGGAGGAACCCAAGCCAAAACTTCTTTGCTACGTAGGGGAGGGGTCCAATTCAGAGAAGAGACCCAATCCTTTAAGAACAGCGACAAGGGGAAGCCCTTAAATTCTAGAGTAGTCAATAGCCAATTGCCCACCTCTCTTATTATAGTGTTAATCACCTCTTTAGAAGATCAAAATTTATTGTCAAAGACTGAGATTTCTCTCCCTCCAAATGCTCCATATGAAGCAAACAATCTCAAAAAACTTTGCCACGAATTCCATAGCCACCACTAAATCATTGACATACAAACTCTTTGAAAACTTCAGTTCAAACCTGAATTTCCTAGATAATGAAAAAAGTTGATCCCAAATTGCTTGGGAAAATTTGCAATGGATAAAAATGTGGTTGGAAAGGATCAAAAGTGATCTATCTCCTCCCATATTTAGCGTAGGGTGGAGTAGTAGGCAGCTACTGATGTAGGATTCAAAGAAAAGATTCCCATAATAATCAATTAGGATCAAAGCCTAAAGAATGGTTCTTTAGGGACACCAAGAAAAACTTAGAGATTGAGATACATTCAACTTAGGATATGCCCTAAAATTATTTAGAAGCCTTGGACCAGGCCCTAAATTAATTTAGAAGTGTTTTGAAAGAACCCTAAAATAAAAGGACTGATGAGATAAGCAAGAATGTTGGTAATCAAAAGAATGAAGGGTAAGGAATGAAAAGATATGTAAAAAAAAGATTAAAAGAAGAAGAATGAAAAGATTTTTGTAGAAATTAAAATAAAAGAAAGAATATGAAAGAGGCTTGGACCTCTACAAGGGGGGTAGGTTAATTCTGTTAAAGTCCACTTTGGCTTTGATCCCTAATTATTTTTTGTCTCTCTTCACCATTTCGGCATCGGTGGCAACTAGAATTGAGTCTAAGTTCCGAAAATTCCTTTGGAATGATTCGGATAGCCATCACCGTTTTCATCTTATGGATTGGAAATCTATCTATCAGCCTTTGTGTGTAGGGGGGGCTTGGGGTGAGATCGTTAAGAAGTCATAATAGAGCCTTATTGGCGAAATGGTTGTGGAGGTTTGGGTTGAGAAAGAGAGTTTGTGGCGTAAGGTGGTGGTGGCTAGATTTGGTTTGGTTCGGATTGGAATGGTAAGAAAGTAATGGGGAGACATGGGTGTGGGATTTGGAAATCCATCCAGAAGGAGAGAGAAGGTTTTTGGAAGTATATTCAGTTTAAGCTAGGTTCTGGGAGTGACATTAGATTTTGGGAGGATAAGTAGATTGGGGAGGTGCTGCTTAAGGAGTCTTTTAGGAGGCTCCACTCCCTTGCTTTTGAGTCATTAGTGAGGGTGGTAGACTCTTTTGATGTGGTGGGTAATGTTTGAGTTCCGAAATTGCGTAGAAACCTTAATGATTGGGAGTTGGGAGAGATGATGGGCATGCTTAGGGTTCTCAAACGTTAGACCGGATCCCTCTAAATGCGATGCTTGGGAGTAGGTTCTTTCTAAGAGGGGGGCGTTTACTTCTAAATCCTTTTATTTAGAATAGTTCGTTCATAGTTCTATCCCGTTTCCCCATAAGTGCATTTGGATCCCGAGCATCCCTTCTAAAGTGTCCTTCATGTGAAATGCTTACTTGGATAAAATTCTTATCTTGGATAATTTGCAAAGTAGAGGTTGGAACTTGGCTAACAGATGTATCTTTTGTTTGAAAGAAGAGGAATCGGTTGATCTCACCTGTTCGTGCATTGTGACATGGCGACTATGGTTTGGGGCTTCTTCTCTCTGTCCTTAAGATTCGTTGGTCTTTTCTTTGCCACTCTGACACGGAGGTGTTACCTTCTATTGTTTGGGTGTCTCTGCTGGGAGCCATTTGTTGGGGTTTATGGAAAGAAAGGAATAGTAAAATCTTCAATAGCAAGGCTTAGAGCAAGGAGGAGATGCTTTTGTCCATCTATCGGTCTCTTTTTGATTGATGTTCGATTTGAGCGGATTTTGTGGATGATGACTGGGCTTCCATGTGGCATGAGATTATGTAGTATGTTTTCTTTTTGTGTTGTTGTCTCGGGCGGTTCACTTTTTGAGTGAAGCCTTGTGTCTGTTGTGATTCCGTCTCTTTTTTTTGAATAATATTTATCTTGCTACCTTTCAAAAAATAAAATAAAATGAAGGGATGTGAGTTCACCTTGATGTGAGAGATTGAGAAGGATAACCAGTCAATTGTGGCTTTTAGAAGCAATTCCAATTCTCTATTTCATTAAAACTGTCGTACAAGAGATCTTTTAGACCTATTTATAATTGAAAACCTCAAAATTAGACCAAAATATCCCTCCCTTGTACAGTCAGCCCAAGAAAACCCACGAAAATTCTAAAAAAATCTAAAAAATTCTTAAAAACAGCCCTAAACTATTCTAAATTAATTTTAACCCCTCCCCATGGCTCATATAACCTTATTACATCAATCCCATTACTAAAACCTTCCTAAAATAAAAACAAAACAACTAAAATAATTCATAAAATAAAAAAATAAAGGTAAAATCTTGTGGACAACACTATGTCTTCTTCTTGCATCCTTTGTTCTTGGTCTTGGGTTTCCACAAAGGTTGGACATTCTCAAACCAAGTTAATGCTACTGCATCAGCTACTCTTTGGTCTCCCCGTCTCATTTGCCACACATTTTGGTGCAACTTATACAAATGGCCTATTAGACCCACTTTGGAGTAGGTTTAGGTCACTAAATCCCAATTATCCTTTGCTGTGTCAAGAAGCAAGTAAGTGCTGCTGATACCTAACTGTATGGAATGGATCAATCATGACATAACTAATGGCTCTCCATTTGGAGGAGGAAGGATCTCATCTTGCCTAGGGCCTTTAGCCTCCCAAGTAACATAGTCCCATTTTCCTCTACCCATGATGAATAACCTAGCTGATTGTGACCATGGCAGGAAATTGGTACAATCAAGCCTCACTGTGGTGATTTGTGTATTGAAGTTATTAGTCTGACCACCACTAGAGCACTACTGGCTGCACCAGAAGAACTATTAGATTGGATTTTTGACATGAAATTTTCAACACTTCACACAAGCTATTCACCAAATCAGCCCCAATAGAGACAAATCGGCCACACACTTTATAATAGAGCAAACACAACGCTGCACTGTGCAAATGCTGCACTGAGTTGCACAGCCCTACCTTCTCAAGTCTCAACTACTAGGGTTCAAACAAATGAAACATGATAGTGAACAACTTCGAAGGCCAACCAGGAGCTACAAAGCCTTCCACAGCCTTTGAATTTCATTTGCAGGGTTACAAAACCCACAAATATGATCCACTGGGTTATACAACCTTCAAACCACCAAGAATCACAAACAAAAACACAGATCTCAGCCAAATGCGGCATCAACACGTCACCACAAGCATCCACGAGGCTACACAGCCTTCAACCTTACACCACATGGTATTGAGCCATCCATGGCTTTCATGAGCACTGGTTGTTGAAAGTTAAAAAAAAATGAAGAACAAGGCCTAAGCGGTGCAATGCTTAAAAGAAATTGTCGCTGAAACTTCGTTTCTTACCCAAACAAAATGAAACTTGATCCAAAATGTTCCTCACATAAGTATGTACAAGAATCAAGCAATAAACCCCATCAACAAAGTTCCATATGAGTATAAAACTCTCTGGACTTAGATATGAGATTTTCGGTTGAAAATGCTAGAAAATATGCTAAAAATAGCAAACAGTCTCAACTAATTACTGAAATACCATGAAAAATCACCAAAAATCACTATCTATCAGAATCTGTAAACATTCACCACTGACCTGTGGTGTCCATATGGATGATAACATCATCCATACGGGCTGATGATGCCAACAGACCCCACCCTGGTGAGTGCTTATTCAGCTTCTATGTGTGGTTCTTGTGGCTTTGATAACAAGTTGAAGTGGTTGGATTTGAAGAAGGATTATATAAGGGTTTTGTGGAGAGGAAAAAGAAGAAGAAGAGAAAGCAGGGAATTTTGGGAAAACGTAGGGGTGGTTGTACAACAACAAACAGTCTTATCCCAACTATTTGGGGTCAGCTACACGAATCCTGTGATGATGTCAACAGATCCCCTCCTCCCCAGTGAGTGCTTATTCGGCTTCTATGTGTGGTTCTTGTGGCTCTGATACCAAGCTGAAGTGGTTGGATTTGAAGAAGGATTGTACAAGGGTTTTGTGGAGAGGAAAAAGAAGAAGAAGGGAAAGCAGGGAAATTTGAGAAAACGTAGGGGTTGTTGTACAACAGCAACAACAACAACAACAAACAGCCTTATCCCAACTATTTGGGGTCGGCTACACGAATCCTGTTCCGTTATTCCACTTTATTGAGGGCCATATCATGTCTCTCCTTATTACTTCAACCTAGGTTAATTTTGGCCTTCCTCTTGTCCTTCTAGCTCCTTCAACTTGCATCGTCTCACTTCTTGTCAATGGCGTAATCATTGGTCTTCGTTGCACATGACCAAACCATCTCATCGACTTTCCCTCACTTTATCACCTATTGGTGCTACACCTAAGCTCCCGCGAATGGATTCATTCCTAATTCTATCCTTTTTTCTTGCCACTCATCCATCTCAACATCCTCATTTCAGCCACCCTCATTTTACGTACTTGTTGTTTGTTCGATGCCCAAAATTCTGCTCCATAAAGCATGGCTGGTCTTATAGCTGTCTTATAAAATTTTTCTTTCAATTTTAGTGGTATTTGTTTATCACACAACACTCCAAAAGCACCTCTCCACTTCAGCCATCTCGCTCTAATTCTATGAGCAACATCATCTACAATATCTCCCTCTTTATATTAACTATATGGTCTAGTATTAATATATCAATACCGTATTAAACACATAGAATTATAATAATGCCTTTTAGATACATGTATTCTCCTAAAAGATATTCATTTCCCCCCTCTTCCTATGTCCCAATCGCATAAGTAAATCTTTTAATTAAGTAGAGAACCTTTTCTTCGGAATGAATTAATATTATCTATAGAATGCTTTTAGATTGGGCTTCCATTACTGATAATTTTGATAAGATTTGTTGGCATGCTATATCGAGTGACAATGTGTAATTAATTTTTTGTTTTTTTATTTGCCGGCATGGTGAATCATATATATATATATATATATATATAATCATTCCAAGTCCTTCTCGATACCTCCTAGGGAAAATCCTGAATTGAATCCCAAATTGATGGGTTATTGTGATTTGTGAGCTTATTCATGTGGTTAAGCACTTTTTGAATAAGAATCTTTTTTTTTCCTTTTCTGAAAGATCCTGGCTTTTAGGGTTTTGGCATGTGCAACGAAGACCAATGACTGGACCAGTGAGGCAGAGTGAGACAAAACAAGTTGAAGGTGCTAAAAGGAGTAGAGGAAGGCCAAAATTGATCTGGGTGGAGGTAGTAAGGAGAGACATGGCAGCTTGTAATTTATTGGCAGATATGACCCTAAACAAAGCGGAATGGCGGAACAAGATTCGTGTAGCCGACCCCAAATAGTTGGGATAAGGCTGTTTGTTGTTGTTGTTTTCTGGAAGATCCTGGCTTTTGTGCTTTGTTGAGTTGTCCGTCCTGGAGAAAGATGGAACACAAAGATCAAACAATAATGGAAAAGAAACTAAAGTAAATTTTTTTTTAGAGCTCCTCAGAACAGGGGTAGTTGGCACGATGAAATTTAATTATTATTATTATTTTTTGGCAGAAAGTTTTGTGAGACATTTATAGAAAAAGCAAATAGGGGAAAGAGCTCTTGGCATCACATATTCTATTTTAAAGAATATTCTGTTGCTTTGGCTCCTTTTTTCCAAGAAATAAAAATTTTAATTTAGGAGAACCAGCAAACAAGTATTCTCATTTCCCGTTACTTGTGAGTCCATGACACCATATTATATGATTGTCACTGTAAAGGCACCTTACAGCCCTATCACCATGTTACTGCATTCATTTTGGTAACATTTCCATGGAGAAGCAATGTTGGTTCTCAACTCTTCTATATTCTGTCTATGTTTTAATACATCTTCAAATGTACTAAAGCTCTTGACCCTGTTCTGTTATTGTGTTCGAGTTCAAACCCTTTCATTACTTCTTCTTCTTCTCTCTTTCTCTCTCTAATTTAATTTTTTTGCTTTGGATTTGGGACAACCTTCTTTTTTATATTTTTATTATTTTTTTCTTTTTTGGGCTTCAGAGCATATTCCATGGTAAAACTAACAAAAACTCTTGATAAATCCAGAGTCACAGCAAGTGCTTGGCAGACTTATGTGGGGCATTGCATTGTGACCTCGTGATGGATTCCAAGTTGCTGAAGACTAAGTGTAATCCTGCAGCTGCTGCAAGGAACCGCCATCTTTGCGAGGTTGGCTTTGATCACTATATCTCTTGCAATCTCAATTCTTATGTTTTTGTCTGTCTATATATTCTGTTGTTTCTATGCAGAGCCTTGCTGATAACTGTTTTCCTGTCAACAAGGGTCCTTCAGCGAGTCGTCTTCATGGTACATTTCCCTTCCTGATTCTCATTCTCAAAATATGTCATATATTACTAATATTGTCATCACTATAGTTGCTTTCTGATCTTACTGTATTAATGCAGAATTGTTCTTACGCCAATTCTGCGATGCTCACACTTGTACTGGAGGACGAAAACCCTTCTCTAGAGGGGGCAGGGTAACGTTCACCTTCACTGTTTACTTTAATAGGTTTGGATATTCCGGTTTAAGCTATAGTTTAATTTCCTGAGTATTTTTAAGAACATAGGAATTCTTATCTTCCTTGCCTGCAAAAATTTGCACCTGCAAGGGGGTATTGAAGTAACCCTTAGGACTAGTTGACCCGATCAAATAAGTATGCTGTCCAATTAATTCATTTTATTGGACAATCCCAAAAGATATATTGAGAGCTGTCCAGAAAAGTTCACAATCACAGATTGTTAATATTTGACCACATGTACGTGTACAAGACATGGTTGGGGGAGGCCAGAATTCCTTCTTTCTTAAAGTACTCTTCATGCTTACCCATTGAAGAATTGTACATGTGTGCTATTAATATGCCAGACTCGAAAGCCCATATGCCTTCCACCAAGTCATGAAGATAATTGCTTTATTGTTTGTTCTTATCAATGTTTGTGTTTCATCTGCACAGAAGCAGACAAGTGTATTTTACCTCTCGATTTCGATATTGATTTTGATGCTGCTGCCTATCTTCTATCTTATTGTCTATCTCCATCAAAGGTACCAATACGCTGTTTCTTCAATTGTCTCACTTCACAATCTTTTGGATGAATCATGAGTTCATGTGGGTTATGTTTTGCAGAGAAATGAAAAGGGGTGTCCAAGATCTGAAGCGCATCCCACAAGTTGGGCGCAAGACAAAGCCCTCTTAGTTGTTGGTATCATCTGCCTTCTACCAACCATGATAGGTAGTTATAAAGAAAACAAACAACTGAACTAGGCTGTTAAGGTTGTTGAAATGCCAAGTTCATTATGATGGAATTTGTATGCCTTTTTAAGTTGTGATCTGTTTTTGTTGTTGTACTATGTTTTTTTTTCTCTCTTCAATAAAATCTTTTATTTATCGAAAAAAAAAGGGTTGTTGAAATGCCTTTGGTGGCTGAACCCCTTGGTGTCCAGTGACCAAAACCAGGATGACCTCCATGTGCATTCTGTTGATCATGTTTTCAGATCCTTCAGAGTATCTCCTCAACACAGCTGGAACTAAATCTGCTTTCCTCGATATCTTTGATGTAGGTCAGGCATTTGAAATCAAGCGGTGTTCAAGAGAAAGGATTGGTGATGGCGGCAAAGCAAGCTTCTGATTTTCACTGCAGTTTCTTTTTTGGAAGATTGGTTGTTGGGCGTGAAGAAGCAATTTTTGTTACCCACCTTTACCCTCCAACCCATTTGTGTAAAATTGCATTGATATACAAGTACTGAACCAGAAGGATTTGCCTCAAAACGCATCTGTAAAAGCCAAACCTCTCTCAATTTCCTAGTCCTTGGTGTGACATCTTGCCACAAAATAGTGACCCAAGTTATTGATGAAAAAGCCCAAAGATGTGTAATACTGTAATTCTGAATAATTTTCCATTTAATCAGCTTCCATCATTGTTGACTCAGATCTCTTTGAAGCCTTTTTTTCCCTCTTCCACAATGACACATCATTGGTAGGCGGTATTCTTCGCTTTAAGTTGCTTATGCAAATTTGTTAGACAAATTACTAGTGCAGTTCTGTTGGATTATGAAATTAGACCTTATTGATGCATCAGCTTTACACCTCAATCTTTGCTTCAAAGGTGAATATTACTATTGAAGGAGAATGACATTACAGTACATGATGACTAAGGGTCCTCACTCTCTGTACTAGGCCGCGACTAACTATATGTAACATGCCTTCTTTATGTTACAATGAAAAGAAATCTGTAGATTCTTGGACATTCCCAGAACCATTGTTAAACAACTCTTCTGTCCAACTTCGAACGTTTCTTGAGACTATCTTTGATGATAGAGGTAAACCATGAGAGAAGTTTGGTCTAGAGAAGTCCTAATGTAATAGCGTTACCTTTGACAGTTTTTAGGGTTTATCAGATCTATGGGTCGTGTTGGGAATTGGGATGACCACTGAAGGTAATGGTAACCATTCAAGCATAACATGACCCTCATTTTATAATCTGGTTAAGGAAGCCAACCGTAACCTAAGAAAAGGGGGCTGGATTTGATCATTGAAGGTAAGATAAAGGACTGAACTAATAAAACCTGGTCCGTTTCTGATCAAAGATGAAAAACCAACCCAAACGCTGAACAACTGGGTTGGATTCGAGTTGGGTGGTAGGCCAGGTCATTAAGTCATCTATATAAACAATTCCAAATTTCATAAGGTAGGTGACGTAGAAGGGGATGAAAATTTGTCAAATTCTGAATTAATGGCGCTGAAATATCTTGACAAAGAAGATTTTCGCAAGAAATGCAAGAATCGTTAGAATTTGACATACTTGACACAATTTTTGCTATTTATGGAAAGTTGTATAATCGCACGAAATTTGGCAGTTTGAAAGGAAACAACAAGATCTGCAAGATCCATTCTATTTACCCATGGACTTTTTGTTTATAAGCCAAATTCCATCGTTTAGGCCTTGAAAATGGTGTTTTTTCTATTTATAGTAAAAATCTGTTTTATGCATTTTTTTTTTTTTTTTGTGATTTGCTACCTTAATTTCGTTTTGAGCACGAAATAATATTTATGTGGCATTGTAGTTCGAGGGAAAACACTTTGGAATTAATAATATTTTCAAAAGATTTCTTCTTCTTTTTGGTCTGCTGTGTTAGTTGGTATCAGAGTTTAGCGTCTTCTTGGGATCAATTTTCATCAGCTTTTCATGACTGGTGGTCAGCGTGGGCAAATTCTGAATGAGGAAGTCCCCAACTGCGAACACAGTATACAAGATGTGATGATTGAAGATCTGCAGAGGCAGGTTGCTGAGTTAACCCAGAGTCTAGCAACACAAAACATGGGTGATCGCGAGATGGATGATCGTGATTTAGAATCCAGTTTTGCGAACCCGTATCATAATACTGTTCTGTATTGGGAACAACGTGGTCGGGATGATCGGTATGGAGACTTCAACTTTAGAGTTGAACTTCCAAACTTTTTTGACACTTTATAGGCTGAGGGATTCATTGATTGGCTACATGAAGTGGAGCGGATTTTTGATTGCAAGGAGATTCCAGATCGTTTAAAGGTGAAATTTGTTGCCATCAAATTGAAAGGATGAGCATCTGCTTGGTGGGAACAATTGAAGCGGTCACGAGAAAGACAAGGAAAATCTAAGATTAGCGATTGGGAGAAGATAAAGAAGAAAATGAAGGGTCACTTTTTACCCTTTGGATACACTCAATTTTTATTCCAACGGCTTCACGCATTGAGGCAAGGTGCGAGTTCCGTCGACGATTACACTGAAGAATTCTATCAGCTGGTTGCCTGGAATGACTTGTCTGAAACTGATAAGCAGTTGGTCGCACGGTATCTAGGTGGTTTGCGGTAGCCCTTGCAAGATGTCCTTAGTCTCCACTCCCTTTGGATAGTTTCTGAAGCCTACCAGCGTGCCTTGGTTGCTGAAAAGCAATAAGCTAGGAACAATACCAGATCTGCACCAAAGGGAGATCAGAATGCACATGGGGTCCGTCCTTAGGAACCTCGTCCTACCCCACAGCCCACACAAGGCCAGAGTTCCAAACCTAACATATGTTATTTCAAATGTGGAGAACCCGATCATTGATTAACCAATTGTAGGAAACCTACTAGTAGAACGGGTAAGAATCTCCTAATTGAAGATGATACAATTGAAGAGGAAGTCGACGTTAGAGATCCTATTTATGATGATGCCGATGCCGAGGAGGTTCTGTATGGAGATGAGAATGCAACTCTTGTTGTTAGAAAAAGTCTGCTAGCTCCAAAAGATGATTATAAAGAAGATTGGTTGAGAACTGACATTTTTCATACCACCTGCACAATCGCAGAGCAAGCTTGCAAGGTTATTATTGACAGTGGCAGTTGTGAGAATATGGTGTCAGAGGAGGTAGTGAAGAAGCTTCAGCTCAAGACTGATAGCCATCCACACCCATACAAGCTGTCGTGGTTAAAAAAACGGAGTGAGGTAATAGTAGATAGAAGGTGTTTGGTTTCTTTTTCAATTGGAAAAAAATATTTTGATAATGTGTGGTGCAACATAGTGTCTATGGATGCCTGCCATTTATTATTAGGTAGACCTTGGCAGTATGATCGAAGCGTTGTCCATGATGGATGACAAAATACCTACACTATGAGCATTAAGGGAAAGAAGTTAGTGTTAGCACTGCGAAGAGAGGGAGCCATTCCTGTACCAGTTGCAATGAAAGGCGTCAATCTTTTGTTCATGTCCCAATTCTTAGAAGTAGGAGAAGGAGGCGTGATGTATGCCTTGGTACCGTGTGAAAAGGGACTAGAAGAAGATGATGATGTGCCAGTAGAGCTACAAGAGGCATTATTTGAATTTACAGATTTGATGCCAGAGGATTTACCCCCTGGTTTGCCGCCAATGAGAGGTATACAACACCTGATTGACTTTGTGCCAGGGTCAATCTTACCTAACAGACCAACATATCGCCTCAGTCAGAAGGAGTCTGAAGAGTTACAATGCTAAGTGACCGAGTTGTTAGAGAAATGCTACATTCGAGAGAATATGAGTCCTTGTGCAGTTCCGACTCTCTTAGTTCTGAAGAAGGGCGATTCATGGCGTATGTGTGTTGATAGTAGAGCTATCAACTAGAATACAGTGAAGTATAGATTCCCGATTCCTAGGTTAGACGACATGTTGGATCAAATATCGGGTTCTAAGGTCTTTTCCAAAATTGATCTTAAGAGCAGGTATCACCAAATCAGAATCAGGTCTAGAGATGAATGGAAAATGACGTTTAAGACACAACATGGGTTGTACTAGTGGATGGTAATGTCCATTGGTCTGTCTAATGCGCACAGCACATTCATGAGGTTCATGCATTAGGTGTTGCGGCCTTGTATCGGGAAGTTCGTCGTCATGTACTTTGATGATATATTCATCTATAGCCCATCACAGGAGACGCACTTGGAGCACCTTAGAGAGGTTTTCGGAACACTATGGAAGGAGTGTTTATTTGTCAATTGGAATAAGTGTTCTTCTTTCACTACCTCTGTTGCGTTTCTTGGTTTTGTTGTGTCTATTGATGGTGTTCATGCAGATCAATCTAAAGTGACAACAATTCTAGAGTGACCAACACCCAAGAGTCTACATGAGATCCGAAGTTTCCATGGATTAGCGTCGTTCTATCGACGATTTATCCAAAATTTTAGTACCCTGATTGCCCTTATCACAGAATTCCTAAAAGGCAGCACTTTCTAGTGGACTGAAGAAGCCGAAGCAAGCTTTCAGGTGGTGAAGCAAAAGATGACCGAAACACCTGTTCTTGCTCTCCCAGACTTCAAAAAGATTTTTGAAGTTAATTATGATGCTTTTGGAGTTGGTATTTGCGGTGTTCTAAGTTAAGAAGGGCGTCCGGTTGCATTTTTTAGTGAGAAGCTGTCCGGATCTCAGAAGAATTATTCCACTTATGATCTGAAATTCTACACCATTATGCAGTCTTTGAAGCATTGACGTCATTATCTCGTGCAAAAGGAGTTCATCCTCATCACTAATCATGAGGCCTTGAAATACATTAATGGTCAACCGAAGCTTAGCCGTAGACATGCCAAGTGGGTTGCCTACCTTCAGGAATTCACTTTCTCCTTAAGACACCAATTAGGGAGTTTGAATCGAGTTGCAGATGCATTGAGTAGACGGGTTATACTTCTTACCACCATGCGTGCCGAGGTGGTGCATGGTGGGATTTGACACCTTCAAGGAGTTGTATGTGGGGGATCCCTCATTTGGGAAGATATATGTAGAGGTGACTACAGGTGAACACAATGATTATGTTATGCTTAACGGTTATCTGTTCAGTGGTTTATAACTATGCATTCTGGATTATTCACTAAGAGAGCAGATATTACGGGAATTGCATGGAGAATGACATTTTGGGTGAGACAAGATGTTGGCATTGGTCTCATCGGATTATTATTGGCCAAAGTTAATTAGCGATGTGTCACGTTACGTGGAGTGTTGCTTTATTTGTCAGAGATCGAAAAGAGTCCTCACAAATGTTGGCCTGTACACCCCATTACCCGTGCCTGATGCTCTATGGCTTGACGTCAGTATGGATTTTGTATTGTGATTACCTTGTACACAGAGGAGCATAGATTCTATCCTTGTGGTGGTAGATCGATTTTCAAAGATGACTAATTTTGTAGCTTGCCGGAAGACTATGGATACCACTCAGATTGCTCACATTTATTTCTGAGAGATTATTCGTATGCATGGAGTCCCGAGATCTATTACCTCGGACTAAGATACAAAATTTATGAGCTATTTTTGGAGTTGTCTATGGGAAAATATGGGGACCTAGCTTAATTTCAATAGTGCTTATCACCCCCAAACGGATGTCCAGAGCGAGGTGATGAATCGGAGCTTGGGAAATCTTTTGAGGAGTTTGGTGGGAAACAAACCGAAGCAATGGAACTTGGCTCTATCACAAGTAGAATTTGTTTACAACCGTTCTAAAAATAGAAC
>JAOXJP010037646.1:0-16539 GCA_025762735.1 Platanus orientalis
ATTGCGTACAACTAAATTTGGAAGAAGGTTATCCTTTTACCACGAGCATCTTCCCACGACTTGCTTCCTCTCTGATCTCCCGGTTGAGCACCCTAGGATTCCAAAACTTCAATATTTAGAATTTCATCAAACACTTAGACAAATTTCAGTCATTGTTACTTGTACTTTCAACCTTTATAATTAAATTTAGTTTTTAGCGATCCTTTAGTATCTCAGTGTTCATTAAATTATCACTTTTTGTTTGTAACAAGGAACTTTGTTCTAATAACCAAATGGTGTTTGATGATTTTGTGTTGGCTCTATAACTACGAATGTTGCATGATTGGGGCTTTGTCATGAAGTGAGTTCTTCCTTTTCATTTATTGTCTTCATTTGTTACTAATTCTCTTAGTGTTATTTAGGTAGGAAACTAAAGTCCTTGTTCTTATAGGGAAAGAATTAACCCATAAGAGGGAAGAACCCCCCTCATAATCGCCTGACAGTAAAAGGTTGCTAAGCAGACCTCCTAAAGACGAATTCTTCCAAGTTTTTCCAAATTTTCAGTCTGTATTGTTGCCTGGGGTCATAAGACTAAACCAAATTTTCCACACATTTCCACATGTTGTACCCATGTGGCACTAGCACACTTGAACACATTATAAACCAAAAAATTTGGACTAATAGATACGAACCCTTCATATTGAATAAATAAAAATAAGGAAAAAATATAATAAATGGGAAAGTGACCGCTTTAAGAGGGTCGGGCCTCCAAATAATCATTTCAAGGGTGATTAACCTCTAATTCAATAATTCAACCATACTGAATCTAATATATATATAAGGCTCAAAACCCAATTTCATAAGGAAACCCCAAGCTAATAAGGAATTATAATCAATGAAAATATTTTAGACTAAATAGGAAAATACGACTAGGGAATATATCTAATAGAATGGCAATGAAAATATAAATCTTGAAATTAGAATGTCAATAAAAATAGAAGGCACACATTAGGATTATGGAAAATAAATTAAGAAAGAGAACATCATTAGACCTCAGTTGTTAAAAATAAGAGATATGAGTAAAAAAAAAAAAAAAAAATTTGAGAAGAACTCTATCTATCTTGCATTATCTACAATGCGCTAATGCATGGTGTCAATCCACTCCTCTTTTGTGATTTTATCCAAAAGAATAATTGAGGTTGGTATGAGAAAGAATAATTGAGGTTGTGAGGAAGAAAAACAAATGTTTTTTTGTCTCTTCTATGAGCAAAAAGAATAGATAGAAGAAGAAGAAGATAAAATGGAAGATAGAAGGGAAGGGGAGATGAATAATGTGTGTGGGAAAGGGATGGCGTTTTTTAAATTTTTTTAGGGCTTTTTACTCAAAGCTTAAAATGTTATTCAGGGAAAAAAATTGAGTGACTCGACCAGGTTTTAGAAAACTCGTCTGAGTAACTCGGCAAACTCAACCTAGTCATCTGGTTAACTAGATGGATGACATCACCTAAGTTTTTGGGATGAGTTAACCAAGAACACAACTAAGTTGAGTAACTCGGTTGAGTTTTCCTAGTTATCAACGAGTTTTAAATCGATAATTCAAGCACTTGAGCATAAATGATTTTTTTTTTTTTTTGTAAAAGAGTGTTTGACGACCAATGTTCAATAACTCAGATCAGTCAACTCTAAAGTTTGTAGATATAAGTAATGCGGTAACTCGCTCCTGGTTACAGTTGGTCATTCATAAAATTATTTATGTTTTAATAAATAAATAAATATATAAACTTAATAAATATTTTTGAAATATTTTTAAAACAATATGCCAAGTGATTGGTCAGTCATTTACTCCTGACCCAAAAACAGTGACATGGTTGAATAGTCAAATCAAAATTTCTCTCTCTTTGTACAAAAATCATAACGATTTCCTCCTCTCTTATCCTTCTTCCCCCTTCTACCTGTTAGGAACCTCAACAATAAGAGCAATAAAATCTTGATTTGTCATCTAAGCTCTCTAAGTTGACAATAAGAACAACTTGTGAAAAAAGGTAAATAAATATTTGGTTTATTCATTCTCCCCCAACCATCTATGACAGTGATCTTCATTTTGTGCTTTTATTCTTTTGTTTTCAACAATCGATTTTCATCCTCTTTGATTAATTTTCTATCAAGTTTTCAAGACAAAAGAAATTGAAGAAGAATGTGACATGGATCATTGAAGGAATCTGGCACCAAAGCAGGGTATAGAACTCATTGAAAGGTAACGAGGATCGAAGGATTAGGGTCTTGATTTCTTTCTTTTTTTACGAATTAAGGTCTTGGTTTCTCAACACGCACTCTAAAAAAAGGATGGTAGTCATTGAGAGATGATCGGAACAATATAATCTTAGAATCAAGTTACTAGACCAATATCGTTGAAAACTTGTTCGATGTACTCAAAAAACTTGACCGAGTTTTCAAGTCACTAGATTGCTGACAACATCATTTGAAATTTTGAGACATGTTGATAAAGAAATTGATCAAATCAAGAAACTTGGCTGAATTTTTCAAATTATCAACGAGTTTTTAAATAGAGTTGACGAGTCCCTTGTAAGTGTCGGTGATACGTGGGAAAAAAAATATTAATGTGGAAAAACCACATCTTTGCTCTGCAAGCAGGAGAGTACCCCACTTCTGTTTTAAGAGGAAATCCGTGAGTGGTATTGTACTAATATTGTATAAATATGAAACAAAACTATACCCACAAAAAGACAAAATACCAAAGCTGTCTTGTTTTTACATTCTTCAAGGTACTTTAAAGCGTTGCCTCGGAGATCCATCTGTTGTCAACTATTATACGGTTGTGAAAGATGGGACATCCCAAAGTGAACGGCTCCACCCCTTTTTGTAAGTGCGTCGTAAGATAGGTCGTTGTCGGCAACTCAAACCAGCACAACAAAAGCAGACGTCAGGCGGAGGGAGAGGGAGGTGTGAATGAGCGGATCAGTCGTTGTAGCAACTCAAACCAGCACACTCAATACAAAAGCAGACGTCAGGCGGAAAGATCAAAAAGAGAACAATCATACTTTTCCTGTTCTCCCCGAGTGGAGGATTGATCTGATTTTTTTGGTGTATTGTTGGGGTGGTGAAATTGTGTTCGAAACCTTCATTATATTCGGTGGATTGATTGAGAGGAGAAAAAGAAAAAACAGGCAGAAGAAAAGATTGGCCGAGAGAAGGAAAGGGTTAGGAAAAATGAGCATGTACGGGCGTGGTCAATGGGGAGGTCCTCTGGAGATAAATGCGGCGGACTCGACGACGGATGACGAGAGGAGCCGAAATCTGCAGGACTTCGATCGGGCGGCTTTGGCGTCACGGCCGCTGGACGAGACTCAGCAGAGCTGGCTGCTGGGCCCCGGCGAGCAAAAGAAGAAGAAATACGTTGATCTCGGCTGCATCATCGTCAGCCAGAATATATTCGTCTGGACCGTCGGGACCCTCCTAGCCTTTGGATTCCTCGCAGGCCTTGTCACCCTCATCACAGTTCCTCGCCACCATCGCTCCCATCCTCCCCCAGACAACTACACCCTCGCACTCCACAAGGCCCTCATGTTCTTCAATGCCCAGCGCTGTAAGTTTCCATTTTTACTACCATATCTGCTGCTGTCCACATGCTTTACCACCTTAACTCTCTCATCTGGATCTCATCTCAACACCCAGATCTGTTTTCTTTTCTTTTCTTTCTCTCTCATTCATTTTGCCATCTCCTCTTATTTTTCCTTGAAAACCAGAGAGGTTTAGAGATCATTTCTTGATCCATTAGGATATAGTATACTTTTTTTGGGCTCCAAGTCTAATTTGGGTGGTTGTTGTTGTTGTTCTTCATTCGTTTACTTGTATGTAGCTGGGCTGCTTCCCAATAATAATAATGTTACATGGAGGGGTAACTCCTGTTTGAAAGACGGGTTCTCTGACTCCTCTGTTCATAAGGATTTAGTGGGTGGATATTATGACGCTGGAGATGCCATCAAATTCAACTTCCCTGCATCTTTCGCCATGACCATGTTGAGTTGGAGTGTGATTGAGTACAGTGCGAAATATGAAGCTGCTGGAGAGCTCAACCATATTAAAGAGATAATCAAGTGGGGGACTGATTACTTCCTCAAGACCTTCAATTCATCTGCAGACTCCATTGACAGGATTGCTGCACAGGTAAATTAGAAACCCCCTCCACCCCTTTATTGAGTGAATAACGGTTCGTTCTTTTCCCTGTAGCTATCCAGCACTCTATGACTAATTTTGAATAAATTTTCATCTCTTGGTGTTGTTTTTTAGTTTCTTATAAAATCATGCCACTGTGGTTAGCTGAAGATTATCTGGTTCATTTTCAATCCATTTGTGTTATTCTGATTTTGGAGTGACCTTCAGAACTTTCTTATTGTCTTATTGATAGTTATCACATAAATCTTCAACTTAGGGTTTCCATTCAGCCTTGGAATATGCTCCAAAGTCATGTAATTGTTTTTCTTAAATCATGATGGCAGATTCTGTAACGACCCGGCCCAACCTTGGCTTGATATTGTCCGGTTCTGGGTGTCTCAACAAGGGACATCAAGTCAAGTTGAGTTCTTCTTACATATAAGATGATGTAGGATAAAAGCCAAGAGTCTCAAATAAAACCTATTTAAAGTAGCATAAGAATGAGCACAATTTAAACAACCAATAATTGAATAGGATAACACCCAAGTTACCACAAATTTCAAGAAATTAAGGAATTAACAAACAAAGAAGAATAGAAAGTTAAGAAGAGAATTAAGGTTGAAAAGAAGGAAAGAAAAGTGAGAAGAAACCCAGAAGAGCAATTATAGAGTTTTTTGGCATAACCCCAAAATTACCAAGATTTTCCTAATCGTTTGTTAGAAAATTATGTGGTTCTGACAAACATAAAGATACTATATTCCAAATTTCATGCGATTTTGAGGAGATTTGATTTATCAAATTACATAAATCTCAGTTTAGCTTGTTTTTTAATGAAGAACGCTAAAACCAGTAAAGGGAATATTTGATTATAGGATTATAGAAAAGAAGAGGAATCAATGGGAGTTTTAAGAGTTTTGTAAGGCACACATAAGGGAACAAAACCCTAAAATAAAAGTAGAGAAAATGGTGGAATAGGTGGGCTATTAAGGGAGAGAGTACCCAAAAAATTCAGTTTAAGAAGAATATAAACTTAGAATGGGTTTAAAGAAAAGGTGTTTTTAATAGGGGAATGCTAGGGGACTTTGTTTATAGAGTTAGGTAAGAGGATACTAAAGTTAAACCCTGAAAATTAAAGAGTTTTAATAGGGGAATATTAGGGGAGTTTCTTCTTCTAATCATTTGATAATGCCAATTTGGTTATGGCATTTTCTTGAGAATCTTGAGGTTAGCCTTATTGTTTTTCAGACTTTGATTTTAGCACCTTAGAATTTTCTAGACTTAGATGAGATGGCAACAAGTGATTAATGTAGAAGAAGAAAGAAGAGATTAGAAGAAGGTGAAGAAAAGAAGATAGGGATGAAATTTTAATGGGAGCCTCATGGCTACAACAAGGGAAGGGGAGAATAAGACAAATAAACCCTAACCAAACAAATCAAATTTCATTAATTCATTATGTCTATTAATACAAAAACGTGCAGTCCTGTGGATAGGCTCACAAACTCAAGAAAATAGAAAGAAACCAAATTAAAAACTCTTAAACTATTATCTTATTTGCTACCTATGACTTCTCTAAATTCAAAACTACTAAAACTGACTTTCTAAAAACTAAAACTTCCAAAAATAAACCCCTTTTGGAGGATTTTGACCAGCATTCTAAGAGGGTTCCACTTTGTTTCTTTTGATTCAATAAAATTACTAAAATGCCCTTGACAATAATGCCTTATTACAAAAATACCCATACCCTAAAAAAATCCAATTTAACTCGTTGCACAAAATGCCTTATTACATGATTATCCCGCCCCTTAAAACACTTGAAATAACCCATCTTTTGGCCCTATCTTGAACTTGATTTGCTTGTGGATAGACACAATAACCTCTTGATTATGTCTCCATCATTCTCCCGAGGTGGGGAGGAATTTGTCCTCAAATTGAGAAATCTCCATTCCCTATCACAGATTCTAGTGAAGATCATTTTCAAACTCCTCAATAGAGGTGGGCAGTGTGGCAGAGGAAGTATAATGGAGGCTTTACATGGATTTCTTCTTGGGTTTTTTCCGTGTCTTGGATTGCATTAGAACCTTGTCCCACTGTTGCTTGGCATGGGGTTTCTTCCGGACTTTTGGCTTAGAATCAGATGTTGAAGAATCTGACTTATCATCTGGAGGAGTTTCAACATTGATGAAGAGAGTCTCTTCATGTATAGTTTCTTTCAAAGCTGATGGCACTTTGAGAGTAGGCTATTGAGGCCTTGTTTCCATCTGATAGTATACACTATACTCAAAGAGTTGTTGGATACACGTCTCTTGGTTGTAGCTAACACTCCTTTCATCAATCCACGGTTTTCCAAACACGATTGCATGGTCTTCAAATAGACTGATCTTGCACTCAACATTATCTAAATAGCTTCCATACCCAAATTGAAGAATAAACCCTTCATCATACCAATAAAAGTGTTGATCTACATCATCCTGTAGGATCATCATGCTTGTGGAAATATGATTCTCATGATACTTGTCACTGATCAAAACTTTGAACACTTTCCCAGATGAAAGATTAAACTTAGTTCCAACTTCAACGATAGTCAAGATTTTCCTGGGATTATAGCTAAATAAGGATTAGTTGCAACTTGGCTAAAAATTAATCCTCAAAACCCATGGGAACTCAGCTGGATTGGAACCAACTAATAATTTGGCTAAACAATCCAACAATTATCCGTAGGAACCCAATTGGGTAGGGATCAGCTGGCAACCTGGATTTGATACCAAAATTTATGGAGGATGAAAGCCAAGAGTCTTAAATGAAACCCATTAAAGTAGCGGAAGCAAGAGCACAATTTAAACAACTAAGAATTGAATAGGAACACACCCAAGTTACCATAAACTTCAAGAAATCAAGGAGTTAACAAACAAAGATGAATAAAAGGTTAAGAAGAGAATATGGCTGAAAAGAAAGAAATAAAAGTAAGAAGAAACCCAGATGAGCAATTTTGGAATTTTTGGACAGAATCCCAAAATTATCAAAATACCCATGGTTGTGTGTCAAAAACTTATGAGATTTTCCATGGTGGATCTGACATACATAAGGATCCTATATTCCAAATTTCATGCGATTCTAAGAAGATTTGATTTATCAAATTACATAAATCTCAGTTTAACATGTTCTTTAATGAAGAAATCAGTAAAAGGAATCTTTGACTATAAGATGGCAGGGAAGAAGAAGAATCAAGGGGAGTTGTAGGAGTTTTGTAGGGGACACATAGTGGAACAAAACTTTAAAATAAAAGTAGAGAAGGATGGAATTAGGGGGACTATTTTTAGGGAACGGGTACCCAAAAAATTCAGTTTAAGAAGAATATAGACTTAGAATAGGTCTGAAGAAAAGGTATTTTAATAGGTGAATGTTGGGGGATTTTGAGGGTTAAGTAATAGGATGCTAGAGATAAACCTTGAAAATTAAGGACAGAAATACGTCATTTGATAATGCCAATTTGCTATGGGATTCTCTTAAGAATCTTGAGGTTAGCCTTATTGTTCTTTAGACTTTGATTTCAGCATCTTGACTTTTCTAGACTTTTTTTTATGGATAATGGAAAAATTTTATTACGAAAAAAGAGAAAAGAAGAGAGAAAAAAGTAATACAATACAAACAGCTGAGAAACCTACAAGAAAAAATAGACCAAAAATGACAAGTAAGCAACATCATTAATCCGGCATATGGTCCCCTACAAACACCTCAGTCCGACCCACACTCCACTTGGCTAGGCTATTAGCCAAAGAATTCTGTGCTCATGGCACATGTTGCAACATAGACTTAAGCTCCTCAGGCAAGGCCCTGATTTCATAAATGAGGTGGTGCCATGGTGTAGGGCTACCTTTGGATAGGGTCCTAAATAAGCTACAAATATCACAAAGAAATATAATACTAATCTAGGATCAATTTAGGGATTCAAGAATCACCAATTAAGGGATGTAGGCTTTAGGGAATTGGTCTGGAAGTTTTTATCCAAGTGTGGGATGAGAAGAAGACTTAGGAAAGGAAAGATAAAGGTAGAAATAAGGTAGGTCATGGGGTCTGGATGGGGATTGAGGTGTTGTCTAGAAAGAAGCTAGGTACAATGATTGAGAAGGTGGCAAGATTGGGGATTTATGTAGGTTTTGGGTTGCTAGAAAAATCAGCACATGTAAAGGGCTTAATAGGATAAGGATAATGTTTTTTTTAGGGTTTCTTGTTTAGATTTGAATTAGGGTTCAAGAATTCAATGAAATCTTGAATTTCAAGGTTCTTGATTTCAAGAATTCAAGAAAACCAGTGTAGGGTTTATAAAACAGCAAGTGTAATAAAAGAAGAAGAAGAAGAAGAAGAAGAGGAGAGAAGAGATTGATTAAGAGAGAAAAGAGAAGAGGGAAGAGGATAACCTTGTAGCAGTGAGGGAGAATGAGAAGGAAGGGAAGGAGCACTGCTCGTGCACACTACAAATCTCCAAATCAATTTCTTTTTTCATCAAATCTAAAAATTAGATCCTTAATCGTGTCTTATATAAAGACCTTAAAGACTTTCTTCAAAAAAAAAACCTTAACTCCTAATATTTGCAACTAAACCCCCATGGCTTAAAGCCTTATTACATAACACCCCTTTAAAACTAAAACTTGACACAAATACCCCTAAAACAACAAATAAATACTGTACTCTACCAATGCCTCTTGGGCCCATTCCACACTTTTCCTTTGGGCTTGTCTTTGGCCCTCCAAAGAGGATAGTGTGTGTCCAACCAGTGCACAATTGCTGCATCAACTCTGCCCTCTTAAAAGAACTCAACCCCATTGAGTTAGGGGGTGGACCAAGAATTCCGTCGCTTCCATATGGTACTTGCTGTAGTGAAAATGAGCTGACGGTTTTCTTTAGCTTCAAAGTCATCACGTCACTGCTTGGAACCATCTTCATCGTCTGGTTGCTGTGTCGGAATGTGTATGTATTCTGAAATCCACAATGTTGTGCCTCTGATGCAGCACCGGCCTTGTAAAAGCTGTTGAAATTATAACATGGCTGTAATCCAGTTGGAAGGAATGAAATGGCAGTATAAAAGCTCACAAAGGGAGTTATTGGATTTGGGTATTAGCAAACTGCATAGTCTGTACAGATCAAATAGAGGTCCAACTTCAGGTAACAAGAGCTCAGATAAAGCTTATAACAGTAGGGTGGTACGGGAAGTTAAAGGGATTCTGGTTTCAAGGGAATAAATGATTGTTTGGTTATTTAGGAATGGTCAGAACATCAACGTTTAGAGGCCTGATTTGGGACTGAATTGCTTCAGATTAAAGGATTGCATGCCACGCCGTATAAATTCAGATATACTCTCGGACAGGATAGATATAGGTTTGAGTGAGAGTTCAGGTCTGGCTGAAACAGTGGGTATTAATGGATTATAATAGGCTGTAACAAGATCTGTTTGAGAGACTAATTAGTGGGTTACAAACTGGGGTTAAAGGGATGACCTCTAATACTGAAACATAGACTTAATCTGATGCAAATAGAAACTGGTTGCAGGGAGCAACTGATGAGTGATTTAAGGTAAGAATTAAGACTGACCAAAATTCTTTACCAAGGATTAGACATACGGTTTAACAGCAGAATTTTTGATCTGTTAACAGGGTTTAAGGGATCCCATAGGATGCTGATTTCAGGAATACCAGAAGGGTATAACAGGGACTGTAAAAACAGGGTTTAAAGTTGTATAAAACACATGAAGAAGATGATGTGGATAAAGGGTATTGCAGAGAACAAAAAACAACAAATATGAAATAAGAACTAAAGAAGAAGGAAAAGAAGAAGAAGGTAAGAGATTAGGAGGTAGTTGTACATGCTTGGAAATCACCAACCTCACAACTTGGAAATCACCAACCAAGCCAAGCCTTAGGCACCAAGAACTTGAAGACTCTTCAAGCTTGAAGAAGAGAAGGGAACCACTCATGGAGAGCAAGAAAACAGTCAATTTTTTTTATTAGTTCCATCATATCGAGTACAAAAACGTGCAGCCCATATATAGGTTCACAAACTCATGAAAATAGCAAAAACCAACTCAGAAACTCCTAAACTACTAGCTTACTTGATACCTAAGACTTTCATAAAGTCAAAACTACTAAAAACTTGACTTTTTAAAACAAAAAGTGCCAAAATCAAGCATCTAGCACTCTTAGAGGGCCCCACTTTGACTTGTTGACTCTCTAAAATTACTAAAATACCATGGGCAATAATGCCTTGTTACATGAATACCCAACAACAAAAATTAAAATAACTCCCATGTCCTAGATTCTAATAACTCATAAACTGTTAAGTAAAGTAGTAAAATAACTCTAAAAGACTCCATCATGTATTTTCATGTGTTCCTCCATGTGCCTTCTTGTGTGGATCCTACCAAGGCCATGTGTGGGCCCCACCTTTCTCCTATGTTCTCATCAGTCTCCTTGTCATAAAGCCAAGGTCGTCCAAGCAAGATGTAACAAACTTTGATTGGAAGGACGTCACATAAAACTTGGTCATGAAACTTACCAAGGGAGTTAGTAAGCAAGCACCTCTTGTTGACTTTGAGATTGATGTTGTTTACGCATGCTACTTTATATAGAGCTGGATGTAGTTCCGTCTTCAAATCAGGATTCTTGCAAGTGTCCTCAAAAACAACGTTGGTGCAACTTTTGCCATCAATAACCATAGAGTACAACTTGTAGTTGCACCTAATGCGTGTCTAGAAAATATTGGTCCTATGCCAGTCCTCATTTGTTTGCACTGGGTGTGTGGTCAACATCGGACGTAGAACATAAAATAGCTGAGCTTGTTTATCAAAAAAAAAAAAAAACAAAAACAAAAAAAGCTGAACCGCATTTTGTGCCTGGAGTTCTTCCTCTAATGCTTGCTTTGCCTCTAGGACAAGAGGCTCTAGTGAATCATAGATCTCTTCTTCAATGTCACCCATGGACAGTCGCTTGCTAGAAAGACCCATGACTCGTTGTGGACACTGTGCAAAGAAGTGACCATGACCGCTGCAATGATGGCAAGGTTCTTTACCCTTCTTCATTAAACCTTTAGGTTTTCAGACTCAGGAATGTGAAATGATTCTGGTTGGTCTGGAAGATGCTAAAGTGAAGTCACTAGGTTGTGGCTTACTGGCTACCCTGCTGGTAGAAAACGCATTACTCTATCTCTCAAATCTAGGAGAACTTTCGGAGAAAGCTTTGCCGAAATGGTGCTTTCTTTAGGTTCTCCTCTACTTGATAAGCAATGTGGACAACATCATCAAGAGTGTGTGGTCGATGGTAACTCAAATCAGCTGCAATTTGTGGTTGCAATCCCCTCCGGTACATAACCATCATAATGTTGTCATCCCATTTGGCTTTGGCTTGCACCACCAAGTGATAAAACTGACTAGTGGATGTCTTTACTGACATAGTACCTACTACAATTGGGTAAGCTGAAGGTGGGCTCTTTACTTATAGTCTAGAGGCTCAAACCTTATCTTCAATGCCTCCTTCAGGTCTTCCTAATTCCAAAAATGCCCAAGCGTTTATATTCCTCCTTATAGTTATCCCACCACAACTTGGCTGTAAGCTTCAACTTGGCCATTGCAAATTGAAGTCACTTTTATGCCGTAGTTTTACATTGGCTTGAGAAGACTTACTTTCTTTGGAAACCAAAGCCTAAGCCGATGGGAAATTGGAGGAGAAAACCTTGCTATCCCACTTAATTTCAATTTTTATTTTATGTGTTTTAGGGGTTTATTAGAGGGAAAATTCATGTAATAAGGCTTTAAAGCCATGGGGAGGGAGTTAGTTGCAATTTTAGGAAATTTATGATTTTTTATAAAAGATTTATTCATGTCTTTAGAGAGCTGTTCATATAGCATAGAAAGTACGGGTATTTTAGGAATCCAAGTACAAATAGGATTTGGGGCTTTATAGGTCACACGATAGTCTTGTAATGGGGCAGTCTTGATTAATGAAATAAATTTTTTTATGTTGGGGTTGGAGCAATCACGAGTGGTGTGTGGATTTCTTCCTCTTTCCCTCACGTATTGGTGAGTTTCTCCTCTTTTTCTTTCCTCCTCTCCTCTCCCATGACTATATCTTCTCTTTCTTTTCTTTTCTTTTCTTTTCGCCACATTTTATTCTATTCTCTATTATATTTATTTGTTGTATTTTTTTTTTCTCTGCAAGTTTTAAATTCAAGAACCATTGAAAACCCTAATTTTTAGTTTCTTGAATCTGAAACTGTACCACAACCATTAAACCTCTATTTCTGTGATCTTTTCTCCCAAAACCCAAGATTCCTTGTATTCATAATCTTAAACCAAAACCTTAACTTGTCCCAGCCTATCCCTACTCTAAACCCTAGTTTTCTTTAAAGAATCTGTTCAAGATTCAAAGAAATTTCAAGAAACCATATATCCTACCTTGTGGCACCCCATACTGCACATACATGTGCAGAATATTTTCTGCATAGTAAAACCCCATCTAGACCTTCAATATCATTCCGATATAATCCCCATATTGCTGTTCTTGAACACATATCAAAATCCATCACCTTTTCCCTTTGTAGGAATCCATTCCCTATGATATCCTACATCACACTTGCTTTGCAGAATATCATGCCAAGTAAGGAAGGATTCTATGCTATGTAGCTAATCAAGGAAGACATTTGGATCCTGACCTCCATGAAAATCTGGCACCTGAGGACGTGCATTCCAATCAAGCTCATGCTCGATAGTAGTCTGATGGATGGTCAAACTTGCCTAAAACGTCTCTCCTTTGAGGTTTAGATCGATCAATGTACTGTCTCCTTGGGAGGTCAACTCACTCCAATTACTCTCCCCTAGGAGGTATGACTCATGCTGAAATTGTTGAGAGGATTCATCCTGCACACTACTGGCCTGCTACGGAGGAGGGCTACTTCCCGAGCCTGAATGGGGGACTTTATTCCTTTCCCTTTCTTTAACGTTCCCTAGTCTATCATATCTCTTCTCCTTTCTTGATCCAAGAGTGGGGATCTTGAAATTCTTAATTCAATTCTTGAATTCCTATCACCTTCTCCCTTTGTAAGAATCCATTCCCTAGGATATCTTACACCACACTTGCGTTCTGGAATATCATGCCAAGTAAAGAAGGATTTTGTGTTGTGTAGCTAGTTGAGGAAGACATCTGGATCCTGACCTCCATGAAAATCTGACACCTCAAGATGTGCATTCCAATCAACTTCATGCTGGATAGTAGTCTAATGGTGGTCAAACCTGTCTGAAAAGTCTCCTCGGAGGGTCAGATCGATCAATGTACTCTCTTCTTGGGAGGTTAACTCACTTTAATTGCTCTTGCCTAGGAGGTATGACTCATGCTGGAATTGGTGAGAGGATTCACCAACTTGTACACTATTGGCCTGTTGCGGAGGAGGGGCTGCTTCCCGAGCCTGAACGGGGGATTTAGGAGCTTTTCCTGGTCTGGATATGGCTGCCGTAAGTGTTGCCAAGGTAGTCTGAATATCCATCAATTGGTCTTGCATAGTCTTCACCTCGCCTTGCATTTTATTTACTGTGGTGGTGTGTTGCTTCAATTCTTCTATAGTAGTCTCAATTTCTTGGCTATGCTCATTCATGATTGTGGACAAGGTATTGTTGGTAACCATGGTGGATATGAATTCAAAAGAGCATGAATCATAAAATATGGGCTCTAGAAAACCCTTTCAAAAGAACCAACAAATTTTAGGGTTAGCCTTACAACTAATGGAAAGTGCGCATATTAATCTAAGAATGGTTTTAAGACCAAAAGGGACTTGAATAATTGCAGTTCTAGAACGATTTATGGTTTTGGGGACCTTAGGGAAAACCCCAAAAAGTTAGGTCTTTGTCTATAGAAACAAAAAGGGAATCCTAAACGTCTAGGGTTTAATACCAATTTGGTGTAGGACTACCTTTGGAAAGGGCTACAAATGTCACAAAGAAAAATAATACTAATCTAGGATCAATTTAGGGATTCAAGAATCACCAGTTAAGGGTTGTAGGCTTTGGGAATTGGTGTAGAAGTTTTTATCAAAGTGTGGGATGAGAAGAAGACTTAGGAAAGGCAAGAAAATGGTAGAAATAGGGTAGGTCATGGGGTGAAGATGGAATAAAAAAAATTGAAGTTTGAAATTGGATCGTTGGGTGTGGTATCCCCATGAGTTCCTTTGGGGTGTGGTATCCCCTCTCCTTCTCTTTCTTCCTTCCTCCTGCCACGAGCAGGTAAGCTCCTCTCTCTCCAATTTTCTCTATTTTTTCTTTTCTCCTACTTCTCTATTTGCTGTTCTCTGTAACAGTTCCAAGACAACCTTTATTTATTCCCTGTTTCTCACCTAAATCAATCCTCTAAAACCACCTTCGCTTCTGACCAAATCAGCTTACTGTTATCATGCAAAACAATCTCTGTTGAATTATTAATCTACCCCACGATATCCTTTCTATTGTCCTTAATTAAGTTCCATATTAAACCTGTAAACAGGCCTTGATCTGCCCCTCTTAACAGTCCCCAAATTTAGGCCCTATTCTACCTCACGGTCAATCTATTCCACCCTGCAGAATAGTCCCTCAATTCCCTCCAGTTCTACCCTCTTAGCAGTCCCTATGCAGCCAGCCATTTCAGTTCCAAACAGTCCCCTGTTTACTCATAAAACAATACCCTCATTCCCTATTACCAGCCTACCCATGAGCCTCTTTAACCTCCCATTTCTTCTGCAGAAAATCAGTCCTCTCTTGACTGAGTATCCTGCATCACACCATCTCCACGAGCCCACCTCATCCCCCCTTCCCCAGCTTATCACGGTTCTGGAATCCTCTTCCACAATGCATTCTGGGATCCACAGCTTTTAAAACATTTTCAAGCTCTCAAACAAACCAATGGGTTCTGCGTTTATTGCATCAGCCCTCCCAATCGGGCCCCCTTTTTCCATTACAACAGTCCCTCAGTGGTCCCTCAACACACATGTATGCAGCTGGCCCGGGATTTTCCAAAGAGGCCTTATTAAAGTTGACTTTAAAATTTAACACGGGGATGCGGGGGGGGGGGGTGCGGGGGGCACTCCAAAGCAGGAGGTTGAATCCTAGAAGAAGACAGCGATATGAACGTGACCCAATCCCTAGTAATGTCGTTCATGGAAGCATTGCTAAATTCTTTATGGACCAGCTTCCAAGAGCCAACTTCACAAAGCACGGAGTCTATAACCGCCCAAACATTCCTCTTCCTATCCTCAAAAATATTCTTTTGTTTCTTTCCTTCCACAACCCCAAGCGAAAGAACACTCGTCCATGCACCCCTTTAACACCACCTCCCCACTGATGAACCAATTCAGACATAGTCCCTGGAATCACAAACTATAGAGAGAGGGCTTGCTGAAAGTATTTCTAGATTCTATTAGTGAACTCACAATGGATATTAATGTGGTTTCCCGTTTCACTATTCTTAAGTGGCACACCAAAGGGCATAGTGCCATGTAGGGATGTCTTTTTTGGAGGACATCCATGGTGTTTTGCTTGTCTAAAACCGTCACCTAGATAAAAGCCTTAACCCAGAGGGACAACGGACTTCCACACCTTTTGGGTTGGAAAATGATCAGGAAGAGATGAGTCCCCAGAAAGGAATAGAGAAAAAAAAAACATTTGAATGAAAAGAGGCCGTCAGGAGAGGAGGTCCAAATTTGGGAGTCTAGGTCACCACTCAATAAGTAGAACAAATGGAGATCCTCCATGAGTTTACCAACAATAGGAACCTCCACTCATATATGTCACATGTAAAATTATGGTTCTAAGATAAGCCACTTGAGTTCATAGATAAGATCTCAACCACCTTAGCAATCTTGTGGGAAGCAATATGAAAGATACGAGGATAGGCCACCTCTAGAGTGGAATTTTCCCACCAAAGGTCCTTCCAGAACTGGATATTTATTCCATTACCAATTGCAAAGCGAATGTGGGGATAAAAAACAGGAACTTAGTTATAGAATGTGTTTCCAGCACAATGAAGAGGAAGGAAGAGCTGGGCTATAGTTTCACCCATTTTCATCACATTCATATCTGCCATAGGCTCTTCTGTTCCATGATAAACCTCCAAAGTTATTTATCAAAAAAAAAAACCTCCAAAGCCATTTCCCTTATAAAGTTGAGTTTCTTTCCTTCAGTCTTTGCAACCCCAAACTCCCTTTCTCCTTGGCCTTCTTTAAAACCTCCCACTTCACAGGATGATCATTTTTTTTTTGTCTACCACCTTCTCACTAGAAGTCCGTTTGATATTTTTTGATAAGCACCACCTTGCAAGGCATCTTGAATAATGACATATAATACACCGGAATATTTTATACAGCTAACTTAATCAAAGTTGT
>JAOXJP010037657.1:0-16538 GCA_025762735.1 Platanus orientalis
ATATATATAATAAAGAATAAATTAGCAATCATACTGGACAAAGATTTTACATGGTTTGTCTAATATGCCTACATCCACGGGGATATCCATTTTTCACTATATGAGAAAAGTAAAAGATGTTGAAATCTCTCTTTTCTCACCTTCCCTCACTTTTCCCAACCTTGTAAAAATCCATTTTCTCACCTTCTCTCACAACTTGAAATAGACATTGTTTTCTCACCTTAAAGAAAACCCTTTAAAGAGAAAGCCTTGAGAAAGAAAAAGCATATCTACTGCAAGCTAATCTCATATTAAATATAGTAGATTTTAGTTTTATAAGGCCCATGGAAAGATTACCCACACATTTTCATTCTCCTAGTTGGAGAAGGAAACCAACTCAATTGTGGAAGTTTCATTTTGGCTAAAAACTGGTCAAAAACCCAACAACTTACCATTATAATCATCTAAGCACAAGGCTTGGCCCCAAACCATTAGTGTTGATTTGTAATATGTAATCTTTATCCTTAACAGGCTACTAGTGAACTTATCGATATATAATTTTTATCCTTAATAGGCTACTAGTGAACTTATCTTCATGTTGCCTTCGATCTAGCATGATGGGTGTCCTAGAATTGCCTGGAATCAAAAATAAAAAATAAAATAAAATAACAAAACCAAACTGCCTATTGGTGTTATAGTATGTCCTTTAACATTTCAGAATTGTATAATTTTTTTTTAAGGAGGATCAACATAAGATTCTTTACACTGATTTTACAAAATTTTATGCACACTGAGGTCTGATGCATAAATCATGCAGCTTTGCTCTCAACTGAAAATGTTGAATTTGTGGTTATAAAAGATTTAAAATAGAATCTTCAAATTGGTTGATTAACCATGTAGGTTGAATAGGCCCACTTAGTTCACTTAAGCTTATATGTTTTATAGTGATGATTGAGGAGGGAAGTTCGAATTAAAAGTAATTTGAATTTTGGTGGTTTCCTCATAAATCAAAAGACCAACCGACCACTTGTTTTCTTCTCTTGAAAAGTTTAATTCAACTCCACTTTATAAGTAAATGGAGAACCTTAATGAGTAATGGGGTTTAAGAGAAGAGTGGAGGTTGGGGATCTTTGTTTACATCACACACATGCCAAACCAAACCGAAGGTGCGAGTGCGAGTGATCCACACGTTAATTAATTTTCATTTTAAATAATTAATAACATAATACATTAATTCATTATTTGATAATTCCTTTGGTGTAACCAACTCATCATCTCCTATAATAGAAGATGGAGATGATCAAAAAGGATACACAAGAAAGTTCTATTCGAACCAGTGATCTTCTTCTCCATATCTACATTGATTTCTTGTTGAATATTCAATTGAGTTTTTCTATATGTTTTACTATTGGCATTGAAGATTTGACTGGAATGTTCAAATCAGTCTCTACTTAACTGTATGGGGTATTGTTAGAGTTGTTGGTGTTCCTGGAGGTGATCGTTGAGCAATGCCTACCGTACTAATGAGAGGCTGACGAATATCACTTCAAGGCTAGCATGGTACATGTATCTACACACCAACCGATAAGTTTTTTCCTTTGCTCCTTAACTTTGTAGATTACTTTGGACCATATTTTAATCTTGGATTGCATCCTCTTGGAATTGGATTTGAATCAGATATGTATTTAGTGAATGCTACAATTTTTATAAGTAGATCAATTTGAATTGCTGCACTGTGATGGATATCCTGTATCATATGATTCTATCAGTACCTTGATGATTGGATTACACTTACACTAGAAGAACTGTAGTACACTCTATGCTTCAAGAATCACATTACTCTGATTGTGTTATTATTAGTTCTGGATTACTGTGATACAAAACTGATACAAAGACATAAATATTCTGACAGAAAACACATTGATGACTTCTGTCTGTGTATCAAACTCAATACATCAGCACTTGAAAACTGTTTTATTAATAATATTTACTCTATATAGTGGATAGTTCTTAGTCTGTGGAGACAAGAATCCAAGATACAGATTAATTTGGTAGGAAACTTGAAAATTAAAAATGACTACTGTATGCTTGAAAGTTGAAACACAAAAAACCAGTAAAGAATTTATTTCACATTTGACTGGAAGAATTTAAAAAATAGGGTCAGCAAAGGTTTATTCATCTTGTTACCAAACCAAAATGTCCATTCCTTTTGAAACTGAACTTCTTTTGCTCGGTTCTATTAAAATTGATGTTTAAAACACTCAGGGGGCATCTGTGCATTGAATCTGCTAGTATCTCTGCAGAAGTCATAGATCATGTAATTGTCTCTGACCCAGTTCATCTGACCCACCTGACTGAAACTTAGCTTGCTGTATTCTTGGGAGCTCCACCAGTTGTTGGGGCCATTGTAGGTGCATTGGCTAACGCTGAATGGCCCATACCAGTTGCAAGCCCTTGCCATGAAATTTCGGAATCTAGCTATGAAGGGTGAATTGTTCCAGTCAATCTTCACAAGCCCACCTCTGGTTGCCCAGTTATCAGCATTCCATAAGCTGGAATAAACCCTCATCCCTTGCTTGTTTGGATAAGCAATCCCCTCACTCTCATAGTTACGAAAAACTCGGATTGGCAGCCCATCGACAAACCACCTGAAACAAGAGCAAACATGTTGATGATGAGGATGGTGATGTTTAGAGAAACAGATATCAAAGTAGGTCCCAATGAATTAACTTACACAATCTGGCTGGGGTTCCAATGTATGGTGTAGTTGTGGAAATCAGCACTTGGGTCAAACCATAGGTGAAATTGCTGCTCTCTGCTTCCATTGCCCTGAGTGTAGACATTTGTGTGGAGGATGTAAGGTTGTCCTGATACATTCCCCAGGAACTCAAAGTCTATCTCATCATGTCTATCACCAGTGGAAGAAAGCTGTACAAAATTGAGAATAAAAATTTAGCCGCTTTCTCGTGTGGTCAATATGTTACCTAGGTGCATTTATTGGGTGTTGGATGTTGATGAAGGATTTGATTGACCTACAAATGGCAGGGTTTGTGCACACAATCATTCTTCCAAATTTCTTCTTTGCAGTTGTAAATTTTTTAAATATAGAAAAGCATTCAGGTCTTTGTCAAACCATATCCAACATGGATAGGTTTACCTACACACATAATGCATTGACACTGATGCTCTGCAGCCATAGACGATCCAGACGCTATTGATGATACATTGTAAAAGATACAGTATATATAGGTGCTGGTATTGGTAGGGATAACCTCAACTTGTGATCTCTTCGGTTGAACAATACTTACATAGTAAGCCGTCACAGTGCCAGCAGAATTCCCAGGTACCAATTTGATTAGCATTTCAATGCTGCCGAAGAGGAACTCTCCCTTTGATTGAATTCAAGAGCCTGACAAACCAAAGCAAGGCTATAGAGTTAGCTGGTTAGGATAAGATACCTTGACAATTGTTCCCTTAACAGATGTGATAGTAAGAACTGAACATAATTAATAAAGCATTGCAACTCCCAAGTTCCAATATATATATGGATAACACATCATTTGATAGCATAGGTGAAAGAACCATATCCAGTGATTGATTCTAACACCAAATTCACTGATAGTGATATAGCATCTATTGATGTTAAATTTCTAAAACTCATCAACTTGACCTGGCACTCAACCACGAAATGTCTAGATCCAGTGTCTAGTTAACTCTTTGTGTGTTTTGAAAACTCGACAACTCCGTCTTGACTCAATCGAGTTTCCTTATAATGAACAAAGTGTTTCTTAAAATTTAGACCACATTCTTTAATTAATTCAAAAAGTTGTAAGAAAAGAAAAGGAAAAGCATAATTCACATAAGGATTGGGTATTGTTGAGCCTACAATCTGCTAAAGGAAACCTAATGTACCATCTTATAGGAGGTGAGTCATTCATATTGACGATGACGGCTGTGCCTCAACATTGGATTCTCAGTGCAAGAACTAAGATTGATCATGTCTATATAATAATTCAACCCTTCCAAAGAACAAGGGAGGGAATTTTGATCATGACTAATTAATTTGATATCTATGCCAATAATAATTAACAAATAAGCAATGCTACCATCCATAGATGAAATCTACACATTCAAATTTCAACCAGAGTGAACTAACTAATTGGAACAATATTTTGTTCACCACTTGGTAATAATCCAATATTAACCTAATGTTTTACATTACTTGATCCATCAAGAGACACAATCAAAATTCTAATATGAAATTAAAAAAAAATCATTAACAAGACAAGGGAATTGAAACGAATTGCGAAATGGCCATTCTTCAAAGTTGCATTTATTGACTGTAGAACAAAAAGAAGAGACAAGAATACCTGAAGTTCGGTCCAACACAAGTTGAAGATCATCACCATTGCCCAGAATTGCAGAATGCTGAGCACCCCAGTTGAAGTGCACGCTATTCCAAAAACTGGCATCCACTAAACACTGATCAAATGCAATTAGAGAGATAGCAAGAGCTATAACCAGATGCTGTAAGTTCCCCATGCCAACCCAAAAGATCAATATCCTTCACTCTTTCTTTGGAAGAACAATAGTTCTTCCCTCTATAATAGAATTGAAGTTGGCATGCTTTGAAGATAGCTTGTGATGTCTTTATATAGTAGTGATCATACATCAAACAAGAAAATATAGCTGATTGTTTATTCAACTATTTTAATGTTATCAAGACATGCCAGTTTTGATTAAAAATCTATTATAATTGAAGGAAGTTACGCCTGGCTAGAAAATGGTAATCCTTAGAGTCAGTTTGTATTTTCTAATGAGGAAACCTTGTGTATTTAGTGCAGTCACGGCTCACCCCAAGAGCGTTTTTGTTTCGCCTAGTTGGCTGGCGGTGGGGAGTAGGAGAAAGTCGTGCATGAGACCATGTAAGGAGGGAGAGAGCGAGAGAGAGAGAGAGAGGTTTACTTGGTCATCATATACAAAAGGGTTCCTATACAAAATCAAAAATCAATTAGAATCCCATTTGAGCGAGAGGGAGAGAACTGGCTGGTGTAGATTTGTAGTAGATGGGCAGTTCTTCAACCGTTCGACGTGAGCGCCATAGCTACAAGCCAACAACAGAAGAATGGAACAAACGCGTAGTTCAATGAGAGCGCGGTCGCACTTGTCTTGGTCATCTGACATACGACCAAAGACAATATTCGTGTTGCCTGGTCGGGTTCGTGTCGAGATAAGGGTAAACGACTACATGGCTCACCCTTAACCTGACATACTTGTTAATTGTGTCAATCAGAAACTCGTTTACAGTCAACCCTAACCCGCTTATTTCGTGTTGGGTTCATGTTAGGTTCGCAAGTTCTGTGGTAATTCATGTTGGTGGATCATATCCATGTCATGTAAAGTTTATGGTTAACTCTATATGGTTCAACCTGAACCTGATCCATTTATTAATCATGTTAAAGCAGATCGACCAGATTTGACCCGAAACATGTTTAGAGTCCATCCTAACCCAGTTAGTTTGGGTTGGGTTCGTGTCAGGCTTATGGGTCATGTCAAACATTGCCATCCCTAACCATTGTTTTGAAAAACCGGATCGGTACCGGGCGATTTGATCAGAACTGGCACCATAAATGGTTCTATAGATGCTGAAAACCGTAAGTTGCCAAAAACTACATATAATCAGCAAAACTGATAAAAACAACTGGCTTTTTACGAACCTGGTTCTAATAAAACCAATCAGTTTTCATTTTTTTATAGCAAATTCAGAAGAAAAATTAGAAATGTGCCATTCCAAATTCCAATACCACTTTCCATGCATGATTTTTAAAAAAGAATTTGGTATTTTATTACATTTTTTGGTATGCATAAAAATTAAATATCCGGCCATAAGCCTTCTAATGCATCATAAATTGTTTAATTTTTTGGTATTTTATTACATTTTCTATGTTTGAAGTGAACTGTGGTTAGATCATGTAAACCGACGGTTAAACTTGTTGGACCTGAACCGTTCACCTTAACAGTTTGATGACCGATCTGATTCTCAAAACTATGCATATGACCGATAAAACCAACAACTCTCAGTCTGGTGAGTACCATGTGTCTCTTGTTCAGTGATTAACAGACCAAGGGTCCTTGCATTAGGGTTATCAATCTGATCAGGCTGGACTGGGCCATAGTCAGCATGAGCCCAGCCGAAAGATGAGGGTTGTGAATGAGCCAAGCTGAGATGAGCTTTTTGCAACTCAGCTTGGGCTCATCACATGAAGACAAAGCTAAAGCTCAGCTTGGGCATGTAAAGGTAGGCTCAGCTTGTTTCACAAAATATATATATATATATATATATATATATGTATATATTGTGACAGTGTCAATAGCAACATTCAAACAAGACAAATTGGGTTAATGGGCCTATATATATAAAGTGACATGCATTATCGTATTTGTGTTTCCTTTTGTAGGGGCTCCAATCAATTTAAGACTGGTTCATTCAACTTGGCCTACCTTGATAGATTTTGGGCATCATCAAGTTAGAGGGGTAGGGGTAGGGGTGGCAGTGTTTTACATGACCAGTGAACCTGGCCGACACAAACCCAACACGAAATAAGCGGATTAGGGTTGATTGTAAACGTGTTTCAGGTAAAAGTGGACAAAGTGGATCCACACTTGCTTTGACACGATTAATAAATGGGTCAAGTTTGGGCTGACCCATATAGTTGTATACCCTTAACTTGACATGACAAATCTGACCAGCCAACACGAATTACCATATAACCTGCAAACCTGACTGGAACCCAACAAGAAATAAGTGGGTTAGGGTTGACTATAAACATGTTTTGGGTCAAAGCAAATCACGATAAATAAATGGGTCAGGTTTGGGTTGAACCATAAAGTCATATACCAATCTGCCAACATGAATTGTTACCCCTAGGTGGGGGGCAACATGAAGAAAAAATGGGATTTCTCACACCAATAAGAAAAAAGATGATGGAGAAATGAACTTTATCCCTTTCTTTTGACCATTATCTTTCTTTACTTTTCTCTCTTTAATGTTTTTTTTTTTTTTTTTTCATTTAGGCTAGCTTGAATAAAAGTAATGACATCATACGTCAATAAGCTTATTGAAGTGGTTGGGATAAGGATTTATTGCAAGGGTGTCCACAAGCAAAGCTGAACTACGCTTTGCCCAGTTTAGCTCACGCTCATCACACAAGAATTAAGCTCATCACAAGCCTGAGGTGTCAAGCTCAGCTCAGAGCTGACTGGACTTTAGTTTACTACTAAAGGCCTGAATCCTAAAGCCCAATAGCCTATGAGACAAACTTATACGGGCTAATATCCTCTGCACCACCTCCCTTGTGCGACCCTCAAGGGCCACACAGCGAGGGGAATCCATTCACTTTTTGGAGATGATGTGACATCCCAAGCCCTAGAGCATCACACAAGGGGGGTGGAGTAGAAGATATCGCGCCCAACTTATACTCCTAAAGGCTATAAATAGCTGGTTGAAACAGGCCCAACAACCCCTATATGTCTGTGTGTATATAGAAATTGAAAGCTCAAGGTTTTATCAAAAAACAACAAGAGAAAAAACTCAAGCTCAAGCTCAACTCACGATAAACTGAGCTCTCTCATTGACATCCCCAAATTGTTGAGTTGACATTGTATTGTATATTAAGAGAGGAGTAGACAAAAATAACACCAAAAAATTTACAATAAAATAGTTACAAAAGTTATCACTTATAAGCCACTTATAAAATATACATACAAAAATATGTATACAAGACTACAAGTGTATGTTGATAATATTGATAGAAAAGTATAAATAAAATATATTTAACATCTAAAAAAATATATTAATGAGTAGGTACTAGACAATATTACCTTATTGAAAAAATTTATCAGAGGTCGAGTTGTGTGTGTGTGTGTTGGTATGTCCCATGCTCCACTTCGACAACCTCGCTTGTTGCCAAAAACAACAGCCACTGGTTCACCTTTAGCTTCGACTTATTAAAGTTAATCACAGTGTGATTCAATTTTTGGTTTCGTGGGTCTATAAAGCACTTCAGTGAGGTTTGGCTCATCGGAAAATTGCCTCTCGGACACAACCCTATTGCCGGCGTTGATCCTGAGATCATCTCCTGTTGGGAGAATGAGCATGTCGGCCATCACCCCAGGCATTGGTTTTACGGGCATAGATGTCCATAGCTCCAAATCACTATATTTACTAGGGTGCCATCTAAGCCGTAAAAAAAGGGTAATAGAAATATATTAAAGTTGAAAAGTTCCTACATAATTTTTTCAACCTCTATCAAATCCTGTATATCTTTAGGAATATTTCCTATAGATAAAGACATTCCCTTATTTTCATACCACTCTTAGCAACCAAATGTGTTACCTTATTTCTATTCCTACTAGTATACCTTAAAATAAGGGAATCAAAGTTGTAAATAAGTCTTTGCAACCTTTGAAGGAGTTCTCAATTTTACAGGGACATTTCTCCAAAGAATCCTTCATAGTCTTTATCACAATCCTTGAGTCTCCTTCCATCATTAGCTTGCTTACTCCCATGGACATTGTTGTTTGTAATCCAAATAGAACCATCTCACTTTCTGCTAGCAATGGTGGGCATAGTTACCTTGATTTAAAGTGAACAATGAGACATTCTCCCTTTACATTACATAGAACTATTCCCATACTTACTTCCTACTTCATTGTAGATAGAGTCCCATCAAAGTTCATCTTTATATATCTGTCTTTGGAGGCTTCCATCTACTTTCTTCATTCTTTTCATTCTCCCAAGTCTGACTCAAATCCATGAGATCCTTTATTAATTTTTTGGATGTAAAATTCTCCATTTTCTTCTTATCTTCTTCTTTTTTATTTTTTATTTTTTATTTTTATGAATAACAATTATATTAAAAAACAATAAGGGGAATACAAGAGAGATCCTTTATTAATTTGCATGCACTAGACATTAGTGAGTCTATATTTAAGTTCTATTTATCAAAGATAATATTATTTCTATGTTTACATATATGCCAATAGTAAATAATATATGATCATATAACCATATTTTATCTTTATTGGATATATCATTTACAAAAAAAAAAAAAAATCAGTTTTTAAGCCAATCTTTGAAATTATTTTCATTATCATATGTAGTCCTTATTGACAAAGAATATGCATACCATACCTTTTTTTCAATAATATGACATGTAGCTAAACCATGTAATATTGATTCAGCATGTCCATTACATACTGGACAAATAACACTTAGGTTAATATTTCTTTTTATCAAATTATCCCTTTTGGGAAAAGCAATATTATTGCATGCTTTCCATATAAAAGGCTTGATTTTTAATGATATATTTTATTGCCACAATATATTCCATGAAAACTAATACTATTAGTTTGGGTTAAGTTACCAGTTCCTCTACTAATATTGACTCCGCCTTCACTGTTTAAATATTCATTACAGTTTTCAGTGTTACTAGTATTAACTTCAATATATATATACTCACTTATGTTCCTCCACACTCTTTTTGTGTTTTTATTTTAAACTCTATTGAATACATAATATTACTTACTCCATCTTCTCTTCATTAGTTACTCCATTATTCTCTTCTTGACCTTCTTTAAGACTCCCAGATAATACCCATGAATTGCTCAAAGATAAATTGTCAAATTAGGGATTTATTTTAATTATTGGAGTCGCCACCAATTGAAATGATGCAATTGGACATTTCAAAACAATGATATTATAAGTAAATTTAAATAATTATTATTTTATTTTAGTGACTCCAATATTAGGTCTACACCAAAATTCTTTTGGGTCTGAAAGTTCACTTGTAGGCGGAGAAGGTGTTAGGCAGCCCATAACTAACCACCCATAGGGATGATTACTTACTTAATAAATTAAATAGACCTTTAATATTGTATTAACCACATATGTGGAATTGAATGAATCCATAATAAAATCATGTATAAAATATTTTTAATACTCCATTTTATATTCAATTAGAAGAGTATTAAATTTATTTATACCCAAACATTCTTAATTATAAATTAAATTACGTGGATCCCTAATAATTGCCTACCCTACACCAACTCGCACCTCGTATCAAAAATGGCAAATCCCTATAGTGTTAAACACCATTTGGTTTAAATGAAATAATAGAAAGAACATCAATAATATATCTTGTTCTATTATTTCATCTAGACTAAGAATGCAACCACGTAAACCATACCTAATAGAGGGTCTACGTCTCTCAACCCCTTGCCATACAATATCAATCCATTTCACTTACATTAAAATTAAAACATATTGCATGAATTTAACTAAAAAGATCCAATTCCACAAGTTAAAAGTATAATGATGCAATGAATTTAAATAAGAGAAGAAGCATGTACCTTGGGGTCGCTACATAGGTAAAGATAAGTATGAGTGGTAGGTACTAACCCTAAAATCTAATTATTACAAATTAATAAAAAAAAAAAAGTCTAATTTATTACAATTACACATATTAAATAAAACCAACATAATTTCTAATGATCTATGTGATAGTTCATTGGTTGTCCACATATCCGAAGTGTACTCAATTCCAAGGTGTCTTTGTTTTTAAAATGTACTTGTGTCCAAAGTGTATTCATGTCAAAGTATTGAACCAAACAAATAACAAATGAGTTAGAAACATATTATTTTTAGAACTATTAATTCATTAATTTATAGATTAGGTAGAAATAAAACCTCATATGCACATATTTATATCACACATAGATCAACCACAAAGCACAAATAAATTATGGGTCACACACACATATAAAGATCATATACTGACACACAAGTTATAGACATACAAAGGTCATGTACTGGTCACACAGTGCTTATAGACATACACTGGTTATATGTTGGGCTTCTATTAGGCCCAAAACAGAATGGGGTGCTGAATACTTACTTTTTCAACTATATTATTATTAGGTTTACTATTTCTATTTTTCATTCCATTTATTGTTGGGATCCATTACTATATTCCCAAAAATTGATTTTTTTTCCCCATTACCTACTTTCTATCTACTTCTTTTTCTTAACAAATTGCTCCCTTTTATAATACTCTTTAATAACCAGGACTTATTAGATTTGGCCTGTGGGCCTCCTTATGGCCAGTTAGGACCTGTCTAGCCTAATAGGTCAACACGTCACAAAAAAAAGGAGGTCGGAGAGGATCCAAACCACCCTTGTTTGGTGATGTGTTGACTTGTTAGGCCAGACAAGTCATAACCGGTCCCTAACAAGTCAGACATGATCCAAACCACATATTTATACTTTGCTTCTAGAAAAAATTTTATTTGTAAAATATATTGATTTTAATGATTTCACCTTTAAGTTATTTAGGTTATTTAGTATTCTTCATGCATATTTTTCCAACAAGGTTCTCTTATAACCATGTAAATCCCTAAATTCTAATAATTTATCTCCCTTATTTTTTCCTTAAAGTTTCCTAATTAACCCAATTTATTTTTCTTTTATTTTTTATTTGACCCCACCAAAAACCTCTTTGTTTCTTACTAATATTTTTGGATAAAAATTTTGACTTTTAAGAAACAAGACATGGCATGTGAAGATAGGGTTGTTATGACTGATTTTAGTAGTATTTCTTTACTTGTTTGATTCATTAATAGTTTTTCTTTCTAACCATGAGTTTTCTTATTTACTCTATCTTTTATATATAAAAATAATTTAAGTTTATTATTTCTCATATTTGATGGTGAGCCTAAATATTTACTTAGATTTTAACTTGTTTAATTTTAACTCTTTTATAATTATATATCTTACTAAATTAAGGGTATATTTACTAAAAAATTAATTTATATTTTTCATAATTTATTGTTTGTTTTGAGGTCTTGCTAAAATTTTTAATTTTTTTTTTCACTTCTAGCACATTTAACCTTGGTTTTTATAAAGGTATAACAATCATCTACAAAAAAAAAGGTGAGTTATCATTTGGTTATTTCTTTTAACTTTTATTCTTTCAATCTCCCCTTCTATTTCCATCCTATTAAGATTAGCAGTTAGTCCACCATACAAGCAAAGAATTGATAAGGTGAAATTGGATCTCTTTGTCTCAATCCTCTAGTAGGTTTAATTGCTCTCTAAGGCTATGTTTGGATTCATGGAATTGGAATTGACTTTTAGAATTGGATTCTACGGAATTGAAAACCATAGGATTGAATTCAACAAAATTACAATTTCATCGTTTGGAAGCTAAAGTTAATGAATATAATTAAAAAAATTCTATCTTTCTTTTCTTTTTTTCATAAACTATTAAATCCAACTCTAATTCCAGCAAAACCATCTCATTCTTCTACACTTTTAGTGCTCTTGCTTAGTAAAATGAGCCTTTCATAGGCTACAATGTTGACGTAAGCCATGTAAAAAATTGGGTCAAGCTATGTAAGATATTGGGTCTTCAATTTAGTTGGCTCAAACATGAAAAAGAACAACAAGAAGACGAAGAAGAAGAAGTTAGGTCTTCAGTTTACTTGGCTCAGCACCACAAGACAACCACCATTGTGGCCTCACCACCGCCATCACCATCACCGATTGGCACAAGTAGGTCTAATTTAGTTTTGAATCTCTGGAGAATAATGAACCCTACAAATTTAAAACCCAAAGCCTTATAAATAAACCCTAAAAAGGAAGAAGAAAAAAAGCGAAAATAGAATCAAGTTTCTATTTTGGATGCACATGGTTAGGATTTGTAGAGGTATCTCCATACCCTCATCTTCTTCATCTCCTTTTGTCACAACTTCAACCTTATCTCATAATATGATTAACAGTTCTCATCAATTCAAATCATTTGGTACTCTCTCTATCTCCGACTAATATTTAACGATTCAACTTCCTTCTTTGTCACTTTCATGGTTGATGGGTATGCCTGAGTGATTTATTTCTTCCTGGACGAGAAGAGCATCAAGGACACCGACGTCTACTTTGTTCATCGGCTTGGCAGCAAGGAGATTGGTGAGTGACTAGGTTCTGCTTGAAGCAGGGTTTTTTGTTAGTAAGCTTTTAGCAAGTTTGGAGATTTAGGGATTGGTGGTGACCAGTTTCTACGTGAAAAATGATCCTATATTTGATGGAGACGACAATAGAGTTTGATGTAGTCGAGATTGAGTAGAGAGACGGTGGTCATCTAGGTTAAGGCTCCACAACGAAGAATTGGTAATAACACCTATTTTGTAGGTATTTCAATTCAGCATAATCAGATGTTTGATAACGTATCAATTTTGCGTGGATTTCACCCAATTCCGTTTCCAACCTTTTAAAATGGACCCAAACAGCGGAAATGGAATTAAGGGAAACGGATTGAAAATACATAGTTCATTATCTAACCTATCCATTTTGCATTATATACCATTCTTTCTAGTATTTTTTTAGGAATATCTACTCTACTCTATCATAAACCTTACTCATGTCCAATTTAAAAGCCATACTATAATCTGAATTTTTATTTATTTTCATAAATCATAATATTTAATGTGCTATTATTATATTCTCTGTAATTTTTCTATTTTTAATAAAATTTCCTTGATTAAAAGATATTATTTCATGTATTATATTTTTTATTCTATTTTCTAAAGTTTTTACAATAACCTTATAAGTCTAATTAAATTGGGTTATGTTTTTTGGATTCTGAATTTTTGGCATTAGAGTAATAGAAGTCTTATAAACTAGGGTGCCATCTACAATAAACAAAATAAAATAGGAATAGTTTTAGTACGTAGTTGAATAATTAATGAATTTTATTTTTTCTTTACTTAAATAAATTAAATTATTTCACCTACTTCAATTCCTTTCCAACTATGACTAATTTAGGCTAGATTTTTTTTTTTCATATTTTGACAACCACACAATCTTTCTTTCTTTTATATTATTACTGTTGGACTAAATGTGGGTGATAATAGTGACCCTAGCTAAAAAGGGTTTATATAGAAATTACAATGTAATTATGTAACAAAAGAGAAAGCAATCTAACCTCAATTAGCTTTAATTAGAAAGAATCATGGTGAAACAACATAATCTTGCTTTAGTAACAAAATCCAATAAAAATTACGCGATTGTTCTAATATTCTAATATGTATTAATAGGATTCTTACTTTATTTCTTTTTACTCACTCTCCAACTCATGTGGGGTTTGAAGAAAAATTATCATTGTGTTCAACATTGAGCACATTAGAGAATGCACTTAGTGACAGAAGAGCCAACAAGGAAATTTGGGAAGGTTCAATGACAGCGGTATCAAACATGATTGCCGTGTTATTGCAAAGATTACGTGCATGGTCGACGCACCGAACTTTTGGAAAACAAGCTCCCACCCACCAATGAATTTGGCTTCAAAGTGAGAATTCCTTGTTGGCGTAGGGTCAGCCCAGTGTCTTAACTTTCTTCTTTAACGTAGTCTTCTCCATATACTGTCACCCCTTCCAAAAAGTCCTTCGAAATCATCACCTCTGCCGCTATTTTCACCCCCTCCAGAAAGTGCTCTAGAAGGCCCTTTAAGGGCATTCTTTGAAGGGTTTTGAAAGGGAGCCTTGAAAGGTTCCTGGTTCCCAAAATGGAGAGGAAGGGGACTGAGCCATACCACCATTGGCGTGCCTCCTATAGGGCACACTTGCAACGTTGCAGAAGGGTTTTAAAGCTTTTCTTTGTTTCATAACGGAGAATAATTGTCTGTTTTGAGACAGACCTCTATTATCGTGCATTGATTGACACATGATGTGTTTCGAATTTGATGTCTTTTATTAACCATCTACTTTTTCAACTGAACACTTTTTTGGACCCTTTTACCCCTCAAAACAACACATCTGTTTATAATTCACCATATACACTACAGAAGCATTTTTATCACAGAACATTTGCTTCGCCAAGGATAATGCTAAGGACATTGCTCCAAGGGGTGTGAAACCCTGGTCTATCAGTTCAATGTCATGGAAACCCTAATAAAGCCCAAGGGACATATACTAGGGTTTTGTTAGGCTGATAGCCGCTTCACAGCATATCACTATTTTGTAAAACTTTGAAATGAGGAATGAGTGAGATGTGGCACGCAAGAAAAAAAAAACCTCAGAAGATGAGCATGAGTGCATGATGAGCCAAGTATCAAAAATCAATCTTAAGGATGGTTTCCTGTCCTCAAATAATGAGACATACCCATACCCTAAACAGTGAAAATCACTACTTTTTAGGGGTATGAGCAAGTCTCCTGAAGGTACAAGATTATTTGTTTAGAGACGATCTCAACAAAATCTTACAATCCCTCCCTTTTGACTCCCTAAACACACGTTAAAAGCCATAAAACACTTTAAATAAATATTAAAATCAGAACCCAATAGTATTATGAAGGTCAAAAAGGGAGAGGCCGGGACAAGCAGATGCAATTTTTTTTGGGATTGGTGATATATACCAAAATCACGGTTTGTTTTATTATTATTATTATTTTATGTCTTGGAAGCTAAGGTTATGCTTACGTTTTCCAAAAAAAGGGAGGGGGGGGGGTTTATGCTTATGTTTCTAACTTTTACCTTATTGTGCGGAAAACCTAGAAAATAACCCAAACAGCAATCATACACGTGGTTCAGCTTGAAGCCTACATTTACAGACAAAAATGGCGAGAGAGCTTTCACTATGATAAAAAATAGATAATATAAAAAGTGCAGCGGTATGAAAAATGAAAAACCCCATTATAAAGCCCCAAAAGACATTGTTCTCTATAGGTCGGATCCAGAACCCAAATTAGATCGGGAATACAAGTCATATTCAGGTTTTCTCTAGATCGTCATTCGTAACCCAACACACCTGTTTTGAGAGCTTTTGGAATTGGTATCGACCAGTACTAGTCCTTTTCTACTGCTTAGGGGAAAATCCTTGTGAATAGTGATCTGCATCCATATTAATTCAGGTGTTCTTCAACATGGTGATTGTGATCAATAAAGTGTTGATAAAGGGTATCTAAAAATTTATCAAGAGGAGATATGAGACCGTTGCTATTGGATTTATCTTCAAAGAGCTAATTCTATCTCTGCAAGAATGTAATTCTCATATAAACATTGTCCTGGATTGCTCGTGGATGTAGTCAATTTTTAGGTGAACCATGTATGTCCGCCTGTTTTATGGTGTGAGGAAAAAAGATCAGCTCAAGCAAACTTTCAGCTAGCATGCGTAAACATCTTGCTTGAGCTGTCACGTAGCAAAAAATGGCAGGCAAAATCCCAAGCTATATCTTGGGTTTGCTTTTTTTTTTTGTTCTATGTGACAGTCCGAACAAGATTGCTTGTGGATACTTGTAGAAATCTTACTTGAGCTGATCCTTTGTCTGGTGGGAGTTATTCTGTTAGGTCTTATGTACTGTCAATATCCATGCACTAAACAATGAAGTACATGTAGTGGTCATGTAGTAGGACTTTATGTTGTAACTGTGTATGTTCATGTTAGTCCAAGAAGAGAATCCGGGAAAGCACTGTGATGAAGGATTCGAAGCCGGGATGACCAAGCCAAAGAG
>JAOXJP010037668.1:0-16537 GCA_025762735.1 Platanus orientalis
TTAGTGAAGTTGTTGATCGTCTTTACTCGTGTATGTAGGCAGGTTTGCCAAACCACATTAAATATTGTTGCTTGTGATTGTTCTTTACCGTTTTATGTTTTCTTATATTGTTTTCATGCATTGCATACTTGAATCCAATCCGTGTTTCGTTCCACTGTGCTATTCTGGCACAACAGTACCCATAGTTGCTTGTTTACCACCTTTTCTCTTACAATAATCAAGAAAAATATGTTTTGTGCGAGCATAGAAAACTGGGTTAGACATAAGAACTAACGTTGATAAATTGTCACCCCACATAACAGGAGATTCTTTGAGAGGGATTTTAAGTTCTTGTAAGAGTATTTGCAACCAAGTAATTTCGGTTGATGTTGATGCAAGAGATCAATATTCTATTGATAACCTTGATACTATCGGTTGCTTCTTAGCCAACTGAACAATAGAATTATTACCAAAGAAAATACAGTAGCCACTCATTAATCACTGAACAATTACGTCACCAGCCCAATCAATGCCAATGAACCCTTGAAGAACAAGAGGACATTTGATATATAGAAGACTATATGAGATGGTGCCTTTAATATAATAGATAATGCGTTTAATTTCCTAGAAATGAGATCGTTTTGGGTCGTGCATGTATTGACACACCTAGTTGACGGCCTAACTAATATCAGGACTAGTAATAGTTAAGTATTGAACTATGTATAATGTAGTGTTAGTAAACGAATAATCGGTTTCACTATGTAAAATCTTTCTGATAATTGTAAGAGTGTAGTACGGTTTGCAATAAGCCATGCGGGCTTTTTGTATTATTGATTTAGCATACCCTTCTTGTGAAAGAAAAATACCAGTATTCTGATTTTGAAACTCTATGCCCATAAATTGCTTGATAAGACCGAGACTTCGCATATCAAAGTGTTTGTGGAATGATGATAGAAGTTGCTTAATAAACTTTGACTCATTCCCTACTAGTAATATGTCATTGACATACACTAATAAAATAGTGATAGACTGTGGAGTATGTCTAATGAATAGGTTGTTATCTGTGACGCTCATGTTGAAGCCTTGTGTTATAAGATTGTGAGAACCAATGATACTGGGCTCTTGACACCTGTCGTAATCCATAAAGTGCCTTTCGAAGATGACATACATGGTGAGGATAATTTGAATCAATGAAGCCACGTGGCTATTACATGGAAATAGTTTCAGAAATATAACCATGAAGGAATGCGTTTTTTACGTCCAACTGATATATTTTCTATGAAAAGTGAATTGATAAAGAGAGAACTAGTCGAACAGTGGCCATCTTTATGACAAGGATAAACGTGTCTATAAAATCAAACCCTGGTTGTTGAGTGAATCCCTTCATGACTAGGTGAGACTTATAATAGCCAATGTTATCAACCGAGTCTTTATTTAATTTATAAACCCATTTTGAACCAATGAGTCATTGTGACAGTGAAATTGGAACTAGTGTCCACATACCTTGATCTTGAAGAGCTTGAAATTCTTCAGACATTGTCTTTTACCAATAAACATAATGAATAACATTTGTATAACAAGATGGTTCAGTTTCATCAACCGTAGGAGCAAATAGACACAATCGGTGATTGGTTTTTCGTATACAAGATTTGAGTTTGATTACCATTAGGTGAGCATTTGTAATGTTTTGAGACTCATTGATAGTATTGTCCAGAGAAGATGACTCAAGTGTATGGTTTGATGATGCAGATGTAGAATTATGCTCTTGGAATGGTGATAATGAGTTGCTAGTGTTATCTGGTTGTTTAGGCGATGACAAGGTCGAGCCTGAGGTTAAAGATGATGGTAAATTTAAATATGAATGAGTGAGATTGATTAATCATTGGTAATATTAGATTTAACGATTGTTGTGGGTTTTAAGGTGATTGTAAAATAGATGGTGACAATTGCATATTATTGCTATTGGTATTCGCACGTGATGTATTAAAGGGCAAAGATGAAGTGGTTATAAAAGGTAAAGTATCTAACGGTCCAAATTTGTCAAGGAGTAAAGAAGTGGGATTAAGACCGATCAATGACGAGGATGGGATCTCTATGTCATAGGAAAAAGTTGCAGAGAACCGAAACATTGTTTCTTTGAAAATAATATGTCTACTAATATAAACGTTGTTAGTTTATCTATCCAAACAACGATATCCCTTCGTGTAAGGATAATAACCCAAGAACACGCATCATGTAGATTGTGCTTGCAATTTATCATTCACATAAGGTCGAAGCCATGGGTAACATATACTTCCAAAGACCCTCAAGAAGTTGTAATCTGGTGGCTTATTGAACAACATTTGGTATGTGTTGTTTGTTGAAGAATCAGAGTTAGAAGCTTATTAATAACATATATTTCCATTAGGGTAACTTCTGCCCAATATGTAATAGGCATCGAAGAAATTTGAAAGAGAGCTACTGTCATCTCCACAATGTGCCTGTGTTTGCACTTGACTACGTCATTTTGTCCCAACATGTATGGACACATAATCTTATGTGTGATGCCATTGTTTACTAAGAAAGATTTAAGATTGGAGGAAATAAATCCCCCCTCCCACTGTTAATGCATATAACCTTTATGAAATGAGAACGTAAGTTTTTCATGTGGTTCTTGAAATGAACATTCATAAAAGAGACTTCTGATTTATGTTTCAATAGATATAACAACGAGAATCTTGAAAAATCATCAACTACTAAAAGATAAAAATGAAAACCAAACATGGAAGGTTTATGGGATAGTCCCTAAACATCAAGATGTAACAGTTCTAAAGGATGAGAAGATGTTGCATTAAAATTTGGTAGAGACAATTTATGAAACTTAGCTACCACGCAACTATTACAATGAAACTTAGAAAACTGAGTTTGAAAACGTAATGTTTGAAAATAATTTGTAAAGAACGTTAACCAAGATGACCTAGTTTGTTGTACTATAAAGGAGCTGTGGTATTTGTAGCAAAAAGGGAAAGTAAATAAATCAACTATGACTGAGAGCTTCTGGCTTGGATGTGGTATAATCCATTTCTAGAGTGCCTTCAATAGATAACTTTGTTCATTGATTTGTCCTAAATGATAAATTGATTCTCATCAAAGGCGAGTGAACAATTATTATCGACAACAAACTTTTGAACTGAAACAAGATTAGTTGATAACTATAGAACATAACATTCTACGAAGCTTAAAGGTATGTACAGGTGTGGGAAGAATACCTGAACCGGTTTTTGCCATCGAAAGATTCTGGCGATTTCAAACTGCAATTTTTGAAGAATCATGATATATAGTGTGTAGTGATAATGCCGATAGATCTGAAGTAACATGATTGATTGTCCCGGTATCTAAATACCAAGATGGGTCAAGAAGATCATTAGATGATGTCATTAATGCCTTCGGTGATGAGACTTCCGATTGATCAATTTGTTGCTAATATATTGGATTAAAATGGTGATAACATTTGATAGAAACATGACTACTTTTGCCGCAAATCTGACATATGAGCTTTAATCATTGATTAAAGAAGAATTCACTCTTTTCTCAACCATGAAAGAGATTCATATTGGCATTCTTGAACCTAGATTTTGAAATAGAAGTATCTCCGTCTTTGTGACTTGCTAATAATGTAGAAGTGACTGTAGAAGAAGGACCAATTGGCTGAGTTTCCATTTGTGGCTCTTCAAGAACGATAAGTTCTTGCAATTCTGACAAGGAGATTGTATGAGATCTGGTCCTAATTGCCATCTTGAATGCATTAAAGGTGGAAGGAAGGCCATTCAGAGTGTATAAGAAGATATCTTTGTCCTCCACTGGTGAAGAAATTGAAGCCAATGTATCAGTAATGAACTTAATTTGTTTGAGATATTCTTAAATTGAAGAATTTCCTTCAGAGATTATTTGAAAACGATTCTTTAGGTAGAAAATATTTGTGCAAGATAGTGAAGATAACTTCCTTTCCAGAGCATTCCAAGCGTCACGAGATGTATCAATATTTAGTACATTATGAAGAATCATTTTAGAGATAGATGCAAAGATGAAACTAAGTAGTTGCTGAACTTAGGATAGTCATTCAAGATATAGTGGATTTGGTCGTGTTTTGCCATCAACATCAACCAAGAACTTTGTTGGAGCAGGTTTAGAACCATTAAGGAGATGTAGAAGTCTGTGTGCACGAAGAGAAGTTAGAAATTAGGATTTCCAAAGGAGGAAGTTATCACCAATCAATTTAACTATGATTAAGGACGTGAGATTTGTGATGGAGGGTTGCAGAGACAGGTTAGGTTAAGAAGAAGATGAGGAAGATGATGTTGCCATTAGAAAAGAAATCGAAGCCTAGAGTAAACACAGAAGAAGGAAGTTCATATTAAACGTAGAAGAAAGAAGATGACGTGAGTCGTTTAGAGACCTAATACCATGTTAATAGAATGGGAAAGAATGAATAAATGAAGAAAGCTCTCGTACTCTCAAATGAGACACTACCTTTATTTATAACCATCAACGATAGTTTGTTTTACATCAACAGAATACGGTTATACATTTAATCACTTAATAACTTCTTAACAGCTTCTTGAATAGATCTTATAATCTATTATAACCATTATCTTTAACAAATATGTTCTATATCTACATTTTTTTTTCATCACAAATAATCATATATTCAATTGTTCAACTCCTAATTGTATACTCCCCTATGTTCTCAAACACAAAGGTTTGGTGTAAGAGATTAAAATCATACAAATGCTTATCAATAAAATAGTGTATGCCAACCTATGTGTCTGGGAACATTGGGGAGTAGACAATTTGGGAGTTGAACATTCGCTCCCTATTTTTTAGGAAGCAAATGTTGGGCTCCCAAATTTGTCTATCCCTGTCCGTGTCCCAACACCCCAAGGGTGGAGTGTATAGGGTTAAAACTGCAAAAATGTTTCTCAAATGAAAAAGTAACAAAAAAAGGGGGTGTATAGGGTTAGGCACCAAATTCAAAATAATAATCATGTGTCAGCCTATGTGGGAATACGGGGGGATAGACAAATTTAGGACCATAACATTTTCTCCTTATATTTTAAATATATGAGAAAACTATGGTTAGCAAATAAATATATTATAGGAAAGTTGGTTTATGGTTTATTCATGTCTTTTATGCAAGTTTTCATATTTAAAAAAAAAATTATATGAGATGTCAAATAATTGCAAATTTTGAAATAAAATATGTAATTTTAATTATACAAATATTATAGATTTAAAAAATATAAACTTAACATTATTTAAATTATAATTATATAACTATTACTTTATTCATATATAAATATATTTTAATAAATTACACATCAATTTATATATATATTTTAATGATTTTAGAGGTTTGTTACTAATTTGAACTGAATCTTAAACTATTAAAATCAACTTACGAATAAATTACCAAATTGCTACATAGCTCTATACTATATTAAAAAAAATGCTATACAACTTGAGTTAGGATATAATCATGAGTTTTTTTTTTTTACCAAATGAGATTAAGGTTTCACATGGTAGGATAGAGATAAACCGATAATTGAGGTTTTACAACCAAAACTACATCTCTTGTGAACTAGAAAATATTAAGAATAATGTCTTAACAAAATCATTTTATTTATTTATTTATTTATTATTAATGCATATGATTTTTTTTTTAATTTCATGAGATAACATAAATCGTCATGTAATTAATAGGATATAATGTATATGATGAGATCATATTAAGAGATCTAATTATAAAGTTTTAATAAACTTGAAACATTCACAACTAGAGCCAATTAGATTAGGCATCTCAGTTATATTGTTCATATACATAGAAATGTTATATGTTATAGCAATGATATCCTAATCACGTGAGTAGTTGATTCTAAGTATACATGTGAGTGTTTAAATAAATACATTGAATGAGGTCATTAAAAATTATATTTGAATAAAAATATTACATAGGAAAGCATGTCTCTGAATCACAAGATTTTACGCTGTCCCAAAATTTGACAGATTTGTATTTCTCAAGTATATTAGTCTTTTACTTTAATTTACTTTCAGTAATGCCCTTCAAGTTATATTATGGGCATTTTAGATAATTTATAATTATACTATAAAAGTGTTAATGTTTGACAAAGAATCCATTACCCTACATGATGCTATTATATCTAGTTATAATTATACAATTTGATTGAACTCAAAATCTAATAATTTAAAAAAGATTCTTTCACTTAAGATACAATTGATTTGTATAGAAGTTTAAATAGGCTATCATAATCGGCCAAGTGTCTAACAATAAATATTTTCTATCCACATAAAATATTATTTACTGGAATGATTGATGATAGAATTACTAACAACAAAAAAAAAAAAAGAACTCGAGCTTGATTGCAATTAATTAAAAAACCTAAAGGATGATATTTATTTATAAAAGATCCTTTGATTACAAAGCTAGTCGAAGTAAAAATTGTAATAACATCATTAAAGAGTTTAAAGATTCAATTTTTATAGCTAATAAAAGTATGGTCCTTTTAGATTCTACACCCCTTTTTGGTTGCTTCAATTTAAATTACTTATGATATATATGTGTGTGTAGAAAAAACTATTTCTCATATAGCATGTGTTCAATGAAAATAAACGGAGAAAATAATGTGTATTTATCTATAGAGATTTCAATTGTTTAAGAAGATTTGTCTAAGAGATATTCTTTTTAACTATAACAACTATTAGGTTATTAGGGATATAAATAATGTAATATTTTTTATTCAAAATTAATAAAAATTTCTACAAAAAAATCAATTCTTTATTTGATATTAGTGTAAACATTACGTAAATGAGTGATTTGTTGTTTTTCTTTATAATTATAATCTTCTAAAAATAATATTAAAATCAATTAATGATTATAATGTGTTTATGTATGATTTAATATGTCTATACATGTAATTGGATTCATGTATCATTATCTTTCTCTTCGCATTTTATTCAATCTCTATTAATGTATTCCTTTTGAGAAATTTAGGATGATGAATTAGTTTCCTAGGGTTTCTAAGGTCATGTAATTAGTTTTTTTTTAGGGTTTTTAAGGTCATGTAAATTGTCAATCTTCAAACTAAAATTTTCAAAACATTTTGAAGACAATATATATATTTTCTCCTATCTATACCTAGAGTCATTTGTAGGGAATTTTTCTCTTTTGTAATTGGTTAATTTGAAAACATCTCTCTTAACTAATCCCTATTGAGTAGGAATAATCAACTTTTAATCATAAATCAAAACCTCAAGTGGTCTAGGAGTAAAAGATATCGAAAGGTCTCACACCTTGTTGGGAACCTTAATTTTTAAGGTTTCAATAGTATTTGACAATATTTTTCATTTTCAGAATATTTTTCTTAGTGTTCGGAGTCTTGGCATGACCTAACCTAGGGGAAGAGAATTCTCTTTTATGGTGAAAACACAAGAAAAGAAATCCCTAAAAAAGAATAAAGAAATAACGAAATCATCTAACTTAGAAGAAGGAAAAAAGAATTGTAGTATTTAAGCCTATCAAGAATTGTTTCATAGGCCATTAGAGATTGATTTCATGCTCACATATATTTAATTGGGTTATTAGGCCAGGTTTGGTAAAGATCTTAGGCTAATCTTGGGCCTTTACCTACCGAACTTAAACCCTTGGTAATTCACTATAGCCTATCTTAAGCTATCAAAGCAAGTTTCAATCAAAGTGGTGAACACTAAATCCATCTCTTTCAAAAATCTCCCGGTCCTAGTGTTATATTTTGGTTCAAATCTTTCATCTTTAGTTATTCAACTATTCATTTCAGTCTGTCATTGCTCCAACATTTAAAGATTAGTTAAACAAGAATTGATAAAAAGAAAAAAAATTAAAAATAATAAAAGCTTAAAGATAATCAGTTGCTGGAAATTTTTTAAGCCTATCTAAATTTGAATCAATAATAATTACAAGTTTACAACACTGTCTGTGAGACATAATAAAAATAGATTCAATCTAAGGTCATGTTTGGTTAAGCATTTTAGTGTAATTTTTTGTTTCTTACTTTACCATAATCGAAACATGTTGGAATTGTGTTTGTGTAGTAAAAAATGTACCTTAGATCCACTATGCTTAAACACTTGAGATACCCTATTGCCGTTTTCATCACAAAGGAAATATTCATATATATTTTTAAAAATGGTGGGTGTTTATTGATTATAGATGTTATTATTTACAAAATTAGCCTCATGATGCTTCTTAGTTTGTGATTATTACTTGCACAATAGAGGATATGAGCTTAAAAGAATGATAATAATTTTCAAATAAGGCACATGAAATTGAAAATAAAAGGAATAGAGTGCAACCCATTTACCAAAATCATCGCATGATGACCTTAACCTTAAGAGTGGAAATGATTGGAAAAAAAAATTAGGACTAGTTTAACCCTCTCTATACAACAATGTTCTCTATTTGATAACCTAGATTTTCTTTATAAGATTTTGAAAATTTTAGTTTGAAGATTGACAAAGAATGCATTAAAGACTAATACATGGAGCTTATGATCATGAGATTTATTAAGACTGGGATCTTGAAGGATGCCATTTTGGTGAAGGAAGCTCTGAATGAACCTTGAATATGATTCAAAGGACATTAATCAACAAGGCTGTGATTACATGTGCAAGGTGTATGAACAGTTGAAAATAAGTAATTATGTGAACACTTGAGAATACCTTGGAATACGAGATAGAGTTCAGTTTCAATTCAATTAAAGATACTCTCCTCTTTTCTTTTCTTTTCACTCGATAATTCTGAGACTTTCTACTTGGTTTTCATAAAAATAATTATATCTAGATAATGAATTAAAGAAAAAAAATGAACAAATCAATCCAACTTTTGAACACCTTTTAAAAACTTTCAAATGTTCTCCAAAAGAGATGGTATGGTATAGCCGAAGGATGCAAATAAACCGAATATGAACTTGATATTGCATATTTATATTTGATTAATTGATAATTAATGGATATTTTTTAAACAAACAAATATTTAATCGAATCGGATACATATGAGTTTATATTCGTATCCGTTAAGTTAGTCAAATACTGAATACAAATACAGATATATCAGATTACAAAATTTCCTTTAGGTTAATATATTCATATCCGTTAAGTTAGGTAATGGGTTATGGGTAATGTTAAAAGTATTTATATACTCTATTATACTGTAACATAACCTACAGTATACATATATAGCTAGATGAAGAAGAGCCACAAGATCAAGAGACACGAAACTACCATAATAAAGATTTCAAGTTGTTTCTTAAAACAACTCATCAAGTATTAACCATCAGAGACATAAAGATAAAAATAATAAAATTTATATGAAAAGTGGTAATTGAGTGTGAGATTGAACCAAAACCATAGATTGGTTATAAAAGATCACCCATAGACCATAAAATGTAAGCTATCACTTATAACAAGTCAAACTTAGTAAAAAAATGAACAAAAATTGGAAAAACAAATTGATTTTGACAAGTTTGGATTGATCCAGTCCATTATTGGATAGATCTAGAGTGTTATTGGATCGATCCAATAAAATAGGGTTTTGAGACAACTTCTGGATCGATCTAAAAGGTCCCCAGATCGATCCACCAGAGTCTAAAAAATCCTGGATTGATCCAGAGAGTCTGAATTTGAAAAAATATATATATTGCCGACCTTGCACTCATTTTTCCAAATCTTTTGTAAATGTTGGAGGGATTCAAATTAAGGTTTTCAATCCTCTATTTAAAGATTATATTTTATTGAAAACCCTAACACAAAAGGAATGAAACACAGTAACAAAAAAAAGAAAAATATTGGGAAAACTCTTGATTTTTTTAGAGCTCTTGCTCTCTAATCTTGTATAACTCTTGTGAGAAGTTTATACACGACCTAGGTGTGATCTATATTGGTATATATTTTTTATTGGTCGTGCTTAGGGTTTTTTGAGTTCTTGTAAGAAGCTTATACATGACCTAGATGTGATCTATATTGGTATATATTTTGTATTGGTTGTGCTTAGGGTTTCCAAACCTTGAAAACCCTAGAAAGTTCAGAGAGTAAACCTGGAAACAATGTAAATATGTTTTTTTTGATAAGTAAGGCAAATATGTGAAATCTTTATCTAAAAGAGCTTTCCACAGTAACTGGACGTGATTGGTACATTAGTCTATTGAGAGGCATTCATTCTATATTATCATTACTTGTTAAGGCTTCCGGCAGAGACATCGAAAGCAAGTTATACTTCCATCGAAGCCACTGGAAGTGTGTTTGATGTCCACTGAAGCCTTCAGACGTGTGCGTCTTACAAAATAGGTGGATTACCTTAAAGGTTTTTATAAGTGTTTAAGGTTTTTTATTTTGTCTACTTTAAATTGTAATAGTATCTATAATAAAAAAAATCAAGTAGCTCGATAAAGAGCTTTCTAGAGTCGACTTATGCACTGGAGGGTGGCCAAACCATTATACATGCTGGTGTTCCTTGTACAATTGTTATTAGTTTTCTTGTATAATTTACATTCGTGTGATAATTGATTTTTGAGAATACATCATCCTTGTTCCCATTTTGCTATAGTTCTCTATAGTGCATGACAAAACCCCCAGGGTCTATAATTGTGTTCATAGCACTCTAAATCACTATTAATACTAATGCACATTGATGATTGTGTGTTTGCCGTTACGAATTATCTATCTTTACTGTTATATTAATTGGTATATCTAACACACACTTAAATCCAACTGAGTAAAAACGCAATTCAGTTTTAATACTGCATGTTTGCCATATCAAATTAAGCGCATTGAATCGGGAGAATTTAATCTCAAGTAAGGCTTCGATTTATATCATTGCTATATAACTTAAAAATTTTAACTGAATTAATTGAACATCATTAATTGGATTAAATTAGACATAAGTGCTCTAGGAAATCAAGAAGGGTGAAAGAAACTTTTAAGAAAAAGGGTTTAGTGCCATATCATATTCACCCCCCCCCCTCTAGGGCATAGCTAGGTACAAATTTAGGTGTTTCTATTGGTACCGGAGTATACCAAGTAATTCAGCAAAAGCATCTTTTATCTCTTATAAAGGCTTGGCCTTGTATCCTTTGATTGGAGGTAAGGTTTCTAAACCCACTTTGTTGAATCCACCTTTTATTTGATGAAAGAAGCTTGTAATCCAAGAATGATTTGCTCTTGAGGTAATCTATAATTAGAACTAAAGAGAAGTTGTTATAAATCAAACAGTTTTACAAATAGTGAAAGATTTACCGGACTATTATCTTGTGGTTTTTCCCTTTACACCGAAGGGTTTTTCACGTTAAAATTTTAGTGTTGTGGTGTGTGTTTGTGCTTTTGATTGTGTTTGTTGTTATTTTCTTGTGAATTATTGCTCGGATTTGTTAGTCTTTGATTTGCACATAGAAAGGAAAAAGTGCATGGTTTCCCAACAACAAGAAACATAATCTTGGTCCTGTACTCCTATCTTGACACAAATATCTCTTCATGGTTTTTGGGTTCATTGTAGCACGTGCATACATAATGCCAGCTGATCGACAGTTTAAGCTCCCACACATTGACATAATACCTTAGAAATAAAATTTGTTTAATTTCGTTGAACTGTTGGGTAATGAGATAGTCAATGATGCTAATTTGCTTTTGATAAAAATGCAATTGCCTCAATATAAATGATCACCAACAAGAACCAAATGGGAAAACTGCAAATGTTAAGAACCCATAGCAGCAAAGGAATTAATACATCTAGGATCCTCTCTAGTGATCTTGCATAGCCTTTAGAGCAAAAGAAAAGAACACTTAGAAGAGGGGTAATATTAATTTCAGGGAAGAATGAGAAAGAAATAGATTTAGAGAAACACGCATGGCCTTGGCTTGCGATGCCTTTTCTTTGGTTTTGGAGGCTGCAAGACAACCTTGATTGCAGCATCAAACACAGTCTTCACATTCTGAAAAAACAGAATAAAGAGATATTACTGGAAAATAATTTTTATTGCATCAGAGAATTAAGATTTCATACTTGTTGGTCCGATCAATGTTTATGTCCTGTATTTGGAAGTGGTTTGGGGCCATCAAGCAGCTGGGGACCTCTTTGGGTTAACCACAGGCTCAAATCAATCCAACTAAATTTTCCTAACCATGAACTTAATTGACCTTTTGCTAACCACTCCAATAAAGGTTCATAGAAAACCAAGAGAACGTCCATATAGATAAAAAAAAAAAAAAAAAGGCAAGAAGATTGTCATAGACCCATTAGTAAGTTACCATAACACCAACTCAATGCTAGCTGTTAGATTTGGGAACAATGGCCTCTCAAAATTCTGTATTCTCATACTCCAAGATACAAAGTGTCCTGAAAAGAAGTTTGAGGTCATTATTCTTACTTTTATCCAACAGCTCGGAACTTAGAACTTTTGATCTGCTTATGACATCATTGTCCACTAAAATTAGTTACAGTGAACTTTGGTGAGAGTTGAGGGAGAATACGGATATTGAGCATAACAAAAGTTTAAAGCTATACTCACCTGCTGAGTCTTGGAACTGCATTCAATGTAAACAGCTGCACCAATCATCTTTTTCAATTCCTCACCCTGCCCAAATAATCTCTTGGTGAAACCCAGGTGAATAATAAAAAACAAATTAATCAATAAAAGTATATCTGAATCTTATTTGTTAACTTTGTCACGGATGGCTTGCCTGAGTGGTTGTGATTTGCGTTGCACCAGGGTGGTTGATCAAGAACTGCTTGTCTTCTCGTAAATCTGTGCTTGGTGGCAGTCAAAATGATACAAGGAAATAAGGGAAATGGCTCAGATTTTAAAATTAATGAAAGCTATCCCTGCTGAATGGACAGAGGATAAGAGTCCACTCAATGGGGTGTGCTACGGAATCCTGAAAGTTGATGTACTTTCAGCACAGCTAAGTTGAGAAATAAACTAATGCTCATAATTGATGAGGTAGATCAGAAATGTTGGGATCACAAAATGAAATAGATCAGGATGGGAATCCTTCCGCATCAGAAAATTATCTAATTGGAAACAGTCATTCGCTATGGACAGGCTTCATTGTTTATTGGGCTGATTGAACTTACCAAGTTTGGTTCCCACCAGCACAATTGGCACGGTTGGAGCGTAGTGTCTCAACTCAGGGATCCACTGTGTACATACAAGATGGTCAGATTCTGTTTGACAAGATGCAATTAGTTTGGAATAGGAGAAAGGAATTACCTTATTGGATATATTCTCATAGCTGGCTTTGCTGATGAGGGAGAAGGCCAATAAAAACACATCAGTACCTCTATAACTCAGAGGCCTTAGCTTGTTGTAATCTTCCTGCCCTGCAATACCCCCTCCACCAAGTTCCTTTAGACATGAATTCACTCTTAACACACACACATATACAAGTGTGTGTCGGACCAACTGGGAGTCTTGCTAAATTTTATCCTAAACCTTGGGAGTAACTGCAACGATGAGGGCTTTTGGATGAAGCTATTTCAATACAACTATTGTGATATTATGTACTAGGATTTCAAAAGCCGTCGACTCTTTTTTAATGTTATGAGAGAGGCAACAAAGATAGAGATATCATGTTCAGGATTATTTCCTGACTGATCTTCTAAATATGTAGTCTTTTGGTTTCTAGGAAGAGCAGAGAAGCTAGAAACCATGTAAAGGGTTGCTTGGTAGCTGGCATTATTACAGTTCAAGTTATGTGTATTAAGGTGTGGTTGTAAACCATCTTTTAAAAGCGCTTTGTGCAAAATGTCCAACTTTTGCATATATTGCTCTCTTTTCTGGTGTAATTCTATCTTCCTAAAAGATGGTTTACAATTCCATCCCAGTAGCTACTTGAATAGAATTATCCTTGCACCCGAATAGCCCAATAAACCACACACCTGCAGTGTCCCATAATCCAACGTTCACTGTAATTCCACCCACCACAACATTGGCACTGAAGTTGTCGAACACTGTCGGAACATAATCCTAAATGAAAAGGAAAAAAAGGTAAAGTTTAAGAAACCTCAAAGAGTGAACATCATAATCACAATTGACAGTTCATCATAGATATGAAAGATTATATGTTCATAAGTAACACATTATCCTAGTCATAATCATGAACAGAGTATGTACCGTGGGGAAGGTGTTACTAGTGTAGGAGATAAGCATGCACGTCTTTCCGACAGCTCCGTCGCCCACCGTCACGCATTTGATGAATCTCGCCGTACTCATTATCTAACTTCTCTCTTTCTCTTCTTCAAATGTTCAGTACGTGGGCTTAAAAACTTTCACCAATGAAAGCTTCCTCTCCTCTTCTCATCCATTCAAGCCTCTTTCTCTATATTACCAAGAAACTTCAACAAACATATATAAAAATAAAAGAAACGATAAAAAGAAGATACGGAGATATAGAGAGGATTTGGTGATAATTTGGAAAGTGATTAGTTTGAATTTTGAAAATAAGTTGGGGGACAAGGATGGTTTTTTAATAACCAACGCACCATCACCCACTTTAGCTGTACCTTGTGCTCTTTACCATGATTGCCCGTGGCTTTCCTTTTCTTCAAGTGCAAGGCCAGAGCCAAAGACCAGCAAAGTTGGTTTGGTGCTGGTGTAAGTTGGTTAAAGTGTTGGAGAAGGGAGAGAGGGAATGATGGAAAGAGGAGTAGCTTAATTAACCAAAGCACACTGGGATTAAGAAAAAAGAAAGAAGCCAAAAAGATTAGATTCACTTTTGTGGGCGTTACCATGATTAGGGGCAGATATTATGTGGGTTTGTTTGTGTTGGTTTTGGGTGGGTTAGGCTAGCCTTTTAGGAGCCCATTCGTTATCTATTGGGGCCCATTTTAAAAATGGGGTTAGTTGGGCTTTGTTAAATCTTGGCTATTCTGGACAATGAAATTGAATAAATCAGACAGTTGTGATCATCTTTTGACATTATTTTTACGCTTAAGATTCGTTTAGAAGGGCCCCCCTAGTCATATTGGATGCTTCATAACATCTCTCTTTTGTTTATGTAATTTTTTAAGGGTCTATCCAACCACTTCTTGCGTGTGTTATACTGTATGAAAATTTGATTTTAAAATGATTGTGTTGTTATTTACGTTTCATCTGTGCTGGTTATCATTATAGCTGAATATAGCATTTGAGATTTAGTTAAAATCAATAGCTGAATATGACATTTGAAAGTAAGGATAAAATCAGGATCTTAACTTGATTTGGCTTCAACTAGAAGTAAAATGGAAAAGTTGATGTAAACTTAGAAAATTTATTTTATTTTATTTCTCTCTTTATCATTCATTAAAGTTAACCCCAAAGATGTGATGTTGGGCCCTTGAAAATAGTCATTCCTTCACTTAAAAAGGAGTTATGATCACAAATTAGCTGGCTAAGAGTGCTCTAATGTCATTCATCATGGCTTCTGGTTTGATGGTAACCTATCACACAAGACAAATGTGACTCGTAATCGCATAATCAAATCTTATTTATAGAAGTAATGCAGGCTTAAACTAGCTTAAACCCAATAAGAGATGGCATAGATAGCCTGACTAGCATTCTATGGACAAGGCCAATTCACGTTGGAATGTGTTGGACTACAATGCTTTGCTTCATGTAAAATTTGAAGAGAGCCTTGAGATTAGCATGTTTCTATGCAGTATCTTTCACAAGCTACCCAGTTAAGAGTCACTACAAAGCTGGTTCGCCTTTGCAAGGAAGGAGTGGCAGTTGAACCAAATAAACAACTGTAAAATGCAGAAAGAAGAGGGCTGAGCAGAAACACAGCTATCGAGCCATTGCAACCAGAAACGATATTAAAAGCTCTCTTCCAAGCTAAGGTGTTTTTCTGTTTTTAATTTTTTGACTAATTTTGACTACTCTGTAGATACCGTTTTCTACTGATTGAAGTGTTAGAAGAAGCAGTTCCCAACAAGCTGGATCTGATCAGCCAGTCCGGTTAGAACCATGATTGATACCCTAGTGGAGAGGGTTCTCCTCTTGCATTTGTTACATGGATATGGGACCGCAAGGGGAGCGTATTTCTCAATTATGTGGTAAACCACCCATTGTGTTGCTAAGGTTATCCGGGTATAACCATTAGACTAAGGGTTGGTTTTTTTTATTTTTTTGTGATAAGTCTTGGTTTTGAGGCCAGCCAAGATGGATCCAGAGCTGGAATAAAATAACTTTCCCTGTGTCTAACGTTTAGTGGGTTATTATGCAAAGAATCATTCTAATAAGATGATTTTAACCATTTGGTCCAAATATTATTTCTTAAAACTTTTTGAAGATATATATATTTATGTGTGTGTGTGTGTGTCCAAGTTTTTGTATGTCTTACCGTGTCCTCTCATCACAGGCTAACACGTAATGATTTTTTGAATTTGGTGCCTCTTTAAAATGGAGTTGTATCATCTGTGCTGCTCTTGCGGTGCTTCATGGTGCCCCACAGACTTTTTTTTTTTTTTTTTTTTTTGGGGGGGGTGGGGGGGGGGGGG
>JAOXJP010037679.1:0-16536 GCA_025762735.1 Platanus orientalis
TTTTGATCCGTGTGAGTGAGTCATTCTGTGGTTTTTTATAAATTGATCTCTATTTTGGCGCGAGAGAGAGAGAGAGAGAGAGAGAGAGAGAGAGAGAGAGAGAGAGAGAGAGAGTTATGAACAGGAGGGTTTGACCCCAACCTTCATTACTTGCTTGACATTGATCTCCTTTATATAACCGGAAATAAATATTTTAATAACAAATAGCATTTCATGTTACAAAATTTCATTCTTTCATCATCTACTACAATAGGAAAAGGGTTTTGATATGTGGTTCTTACATCTGATGTCCTTTAAATACCCCAATTGTCCATCCAAGTTGTTGAATTTGAAAAATATGAAGATAATGGAATGCAAAAGCAACTATTCAATATACAAATATAGTTATCCTAAGTCAGACTCAAAACATAATCATATAAACAAAAGCAAGGTTCCCTCTTTAGTTCAAAATCAATAGATAATTAAATTTTCTTCCTTTTGGATGTTTGATACAAAATGATACCGACACCCAACTATTCTGGAGAAAGGAAAGAACAAAGAAACGAGGGTAAATTTTTCGATGTTGGTTAATCCTGCTCTCATGTCTTTAAATGATCTATGCATGTTTTTCTTCTAACTCCTCGTTATCTCGTTCTTTGTACTTTTATTTTTTTACACATCCACCATCAACCTATCATTGGTAGCACGCAAAAAGAAACAATTTAATTGTTTTGTCGAACTCCTTCATTCTTCATTTGATGATTCCATCAATCATAGTTTTTTTTAATAGCTTATTTGGGGGGTTAATATCATTAGTTTTCTCTGACAAAAAACAAAATTAAATATAAAAAAAATGTTATAGGAGGACCTTGGAAACTGGGCTATTAAAGCTATTCCTAACTCAGTTAGGTTAACATGAATCACTTGAAATCCATCAACTCATATGTCAAATTACTTAAACCAAATTGGTGACTTCAAATCCTCTGCAAATACATTAGGGGAGCTCTCTATAGCATCTGTCATGAATATAGGTGGCAATTTTTAGCCACACCAATTAACTAATTAAATCCAAGTTCTTTGTGTCTAAGAAAATTCATTGTACTGTTAATTATGAACATTAGTTTTCTTACACCCCATTTTAAATAAATTCAACCCAAACCACAATGCCCGTGAGAACTTGCACGTGTTTATGACTAGTTTTAGGTGAGTATTGCTATGGTCCTAAATCCACTTTCATGGTGCACCTAGGTCGAGCTTTTGGTCATACCAAAAGGAGCTTGGCTTAATATGGACGAGTTTTTTAATAAAAAATAGTCTGGTAGAGGGCTAGCCTAGGGTTAGACAATTGTGACAGACCTAAACCTATATTTGGTCCAAAATTAAATTAGCAATGTCCCACTAATGTGCATACCAAAAGGGGAACAAAATATCGTAATATAACTATTTTTTACAACTAAACCTTCCTAAAACTCTAATCAAACTTCAATGGTGCTATTTTAATTAGAATCAACCTCTACATCAATAAAAAATAGTAACTCAGCTTTCCTAAACTTTAATCCAACTAATTGGACAGTTTCTATTTAGAATGAACCTCAATCCCTGCCAACTTTCCTACAAAATTCTATAAAACTCATGTCTGGCAACAATAATTCAAGTCATAATAACCACCACCAGCAACCTTTCCATCTCCAAACTTTGCTCACCATGAACAACAGCAGCTCCTCCAAACCAAACCAGCTACAACAGAAGCAAAATCCTGTGGACTACTCGAGAATCACAACCTTCATGTGAACTGATGATTCACCTATTTCGGGTGGGATGAGTAGGACCTCCAATCCCATCGAAGTTGGCAGCAGCTCGGAGGCAACTCGCCAGAGCTCGCAGCACTTCTCCTATTTTAGTGGTGAGGTTGGTTTGTCTTTCTTCTTTCATCTTATTTTCACAGTTTCACTTCTTCCGACCTTTCCCATGAGTATACAACGTTTTTTTTTCTTGCTTTGTTTTCTTTCATTCTTTTAATATATATATATTATTTTATATTTATGTGTTCGGTAATCTTGTTGTTGTTTGAAGCTTCTATTAATTTTTTTTGGTTATCTTATAGGTATTGGACTTGAAGAAGCCACCTCAATGATATGGGGAAATGGGTTAAACCTAGGTTGGGTTTGTTTTTTAATCCCAAACCCAATCCAAAACTCAAGGACCCCTGTGTAACCCAAGCAAAAATTAGGTGCGGGTAAGTCAGCCTGTGTGTGACATTCCTTTTTCTTCACTTGAAAAAATTAGCATCAAGCCTTCCATTCATTTCCATTACCATTTAACGGGGAAAAATACCAAGCCCCTATAAACCGATCTCGATAAACTAGTAGAGTTCTGACCCTATCAGAGTCCTAACCCCAAAGAAATCAACCGAAAGGATCCCCGAGAAGACCAACCCAAGGAATGAGACCAACTTGAATAATCTTTTGGGTCCCATAACCCAAAATATATCGAGGATGTCAGTGAGAGGCCCGACTACTCGGCGACCTTCCAATACCCAAACATAACCAGGAAACACTAAGCCACGCACTCCACCCTCCGAAATCTGACACTCTGAGTACCTCAGAAACACTCCCGGGGTATTGTCTTAACCGCTCGACTCCAAACGACAGAGTCATAACCACAATAGGCACCCTACCTTTAGAAATCCTTGACAGAGTCATAATCTGGAAGCCGTTACTCGGGAAGAATATTCTCTACAACTAACCTAACATACTGAGAAAAAGACAAAGAGAGTAGGGGAGACGCGATGGAGAACATGGGGCAAAAAGACATGTGAGATCTCATTTGATACGTCGCTACTCAAGCCTATAAGTATGGGTAACAACTCACTTAGAAACCCTAATTTAGATAATTACTCTACATCCCCTAGCTGTCTGACTTGATCGTCGGAGAGCTTGAGATCGGCACCCCGCTGGTGTCTAGCTTCTTGACTCTTTCTCTCTTGGTGCTGTGCAGGGCTCATTTTGTCAAAGACTTGGGTCAGCTGTGCGACCATCTGAAGGGTGTAAAGGCACTCCCAGTCCAATACACCATCACCGTTAATCATTTAATCTCAATTAGTTGGGGCCCAATCTCAATAGGAGACCACAAGCTTAAGACCATAATGTCAGTTTTTAAAGAATGTCATTTTTTCAAGGTAGTTTGCTTAAAAGCTAGTGCTTGGTTTGAGGGTGGCAATGTTTGATGTGACTAGCGAACCAGACACAACTCTGACAAGAAAATACGGGTTACAGTAATCGTGTTTTAGGTTAAAATGGGTCAACCCATTTTGACAAGATTAATAAATGGGTCATGCTCAGGTTGACTTATATAGTTTTTTTTTTTTTGTAAGAAGCAATTCATTAAGGGGAGGGAGCCACCAAAGATTTACCCCAAAGGGACCACTTAGGCTAACCCTCAACCAGAAAACAGTTCCTTGCAGACTGGTGGGCAATAACATGAGCTTGCCCATTAAGAATTTTGTTGGGAGTCCGAAAGGAGCAGCACTCTTAAGCCATTAAGATGTGTTGCCAGTTGAAGACCTGTAACAATAGCTTTGGCTTCGACTTCTAGCAAAGGCAACCAACTTTCATTTCCAAGCTCCCTCTTCGTCTATTGCCACAGCTCCTATCCCTACAACTGATCCCATTAGGGGGGATGCAACATCCACATTCATTTGAATCCAACCATCCTGAAGGTCTTCAGAAACAAAAAACCTATTGTGGATCAAAAAACTTTTATCTCCTGCATCAAGTTTCAGGCGACTCCCCTTCCAAATCCCCACATAACATGATAACCATATAGATGACTTTATCAGGGTTAGGAGGGATTCTCTTAAACACAACATTATTTCGTTGGATCCAAATGGACCAGCACATCAAAGAGATTTTTGATAACAAACATTGAGTTTCATTCTTTAAGCTTTCTACAAAGGTAAGCCAAGATTTAATAAAATCTATGAACAGAAAAGCAACCGGCCAAGACCCAATAGATGGCATATATTTGATCCAAGTGTTGAAAGCTATTGGGCAGAAGATGAGGCAATGTAAGTCTGTTTCATCAACATGATTACAAAGCAGGCATATAGGGGAGATCTCCTTGATTCTTGAATGCAAGCCTTTTTCTACCGCTATGGCTTCGTTGCAGGCACTCCATATGAAGTTTTGGATTTTCCTTGGAATTTCCCAAGACCAAATCACTTTCCACAAAACGTTGTCAAGGGCCCCATCCACAGGATGGGATTGAATTGTAAGCATTGTATAGGCCGATTTGACTGTTAAATGACCCTTTGGATCATAAGGCCATATACTTTGATCTGATGGAAGGAGGTGGCTAATTGGAGTTTGAAGGATTGCATTTTTCTCTACCGAGGAGATATGAGCTTCTATGGGAGACAGATTCCACGAAAGTGACTTTAGGTTTATGATTTCTTGGACTTTTGAAATGCCAATTCCTGGGGGAGGCTCAGATGAAATTTTGTTATTTGGGAGATTTCTAATCCAAGGGTTTCTCCAAAGGTCTATTTTTGTACCCCAACCCACAGCTATAGGCAGCCTTTTAATATTATGTCCCTGCCTTTCATTAGACTTTTCTAGCCCCATGAGATACACGATTTTTTTGTGTGGAGGAACTTACCGTTTGGAAAATAGATGGATTTTATTAACTGAGCCCACAAGGAGTTTGGGTTTGAGACGAGTCTCCATCCTTGTTTATCTAGTAAGGCTAGGTTTGAAAGGTGGAGATCACGAAAATTCATTCCTCCATCTAACTATGGACGACGGAGATTTGCCCACTTAACCTAGTGAATTCTTTTTTCATTTTGTTTCTGCCCCCACCAGAAACTTTTTTGATATTGGTCAATTAGGTGGCAATTTTTTTTTTTTTTTTTTTGGAATGAGAAAACAAAACATGGCATAATTTGGGAGGAAGCTAATTACCACTTTGATGAGTATCTCTTTACCAAATTGAGAGAGGAATTGTACCTTATAGCCTTAAATTTTTCTTTTTTGCTTTGTTCTCAATATATGAGAAGGGTTGAATCTTCTTATTCCCCAAGGAAGCAAGCAAACCCAAGTATTTGGAGGGACTATGAGATTTATGAATTTGAAGAACATTTTCAATTTCAGGCCTTACGTGCTGTTGGATGTTGTGGCAGAAAATTAATTCCGATTTGGCAAGATTCACACTCTGACCCAAGGTTTTTTGGAAAGTAGACAGGGTCTCCTGAATCGTTTGTGCACCTAAAATGTTAGCACTACAAAACACATAGCAATCGTCAGCAAATAATAAGTGTGATGTAGATGGGCTTCTCCTTCGGACTTGGATCCCTTTAATTTGGCCCCTCTCCTCCAACCCATAAAGGTTTTCTGAGAGACCTTCTGTACATAGGAGAAAGAGGTAGGGGGACAATGGATCTCCTTGTCTAAGTTCCCTAGAGGCATAAATTACTTCCCTGAGTATCCATTCAAGAGAATCTGGTAGGACGGGGTAGCTATACATTGGTAGATAATGTTTCTTCAGTGTGGGTTGAAACCCATTTTCTCCAACACTTTCAAAAGGTAAGGCCACTCCACCTTGTCATATGCCTTACTTAGGTCAATTTTGACCACCATAAGTTAAGCTTTAGATCTACGTGTCTTCATGTGGTGCAGAATTTCATGCGCAATTAGAATGTTGTCTAAAATGGCTCTTCTCAACATAAAGGCTGATTGGTTTGGAGATATGAGGTTGGGGATGACCTTTTTTAGACAGTTGGATAAGACCTTGGAGACGATTTTGTATATCACATTACAAAGGCTTATGGGGCGGTAGCGGTTGGGCTCTTTTGGTTTTTGTTTCTTAAGGATGAGGACAATGAAGGTTTTGTTAATCCTCTTGATTCTTTTCTATCCCATCAACATTTCAAGCACGTTTTTGGTGATATCATGGCTCAAGATATCTCAGTACTTTTGGTAAAAGCCTGTGGGATATCCATTTGGGCTAGATGCTTTTAAAGATCTCATACTAAAAATTGCTTCCTTGATTTCCTCACTGGTGAATAGAGCATCAAGCCCTCTTTTATCATCCTCAGAGAGCCTAGACTGAATATGATTTAGGGTCGCATTCATGGCTTGAGAATCAAGGTGGTCAGTACTCATCAGATTTTTGAAATAACTTTATAAGGTTGAAGCGATCAAGTTGTGATCCTCCAACCATTGACCCCTATTAGTCCTTAGGCTTGTTATTTTGTTTCTTTCCCTCCTTATAATCGTTGAGAGATGGAAAAATTGTGTTGTGGTCTTCATGTAACCACTGAAGATGAGACTTTTGTTTCCATAAAATTTCTTCATCTTTCAAAGTTTTGGAAAGGGTCTCTTGGAGTTTTATTAGCTCTCTAGTACTTGTTTCCGACTCTGGCAATTCCATAGTTTTGCCTATATCTTCCTATAGCTGACAGATTTTTCTTGGGATTTTCCCCAAGACCTCCTTGTTCAATTTTCTAAGACATGAGGATAATCTTTTTAAGGTAGTATCCAGGTCCGGGTAATAACGACCTCCCTTGTTATTCCATATGCCATGAATTAGCTCCTTACATTCATTGTAATTTGTCCAGAACCACTCGAATTTGAAAGGGCATTTATAAAAGCAACCTCTATTTCCTTGAAGCTGGAGGAGAATTGGTAAGTGTTCCGAGCCATAAGTAGATAAATTCTCCACAAAAGCCTCAGGGAAGAGCAAGCACCATAGCCCGTTTGTTGCAACCCTGTCTAGTCTCTCGCTGCCATTTTTTCTCCCCTTACCCATTCGTCCATGTGAATGAGTTGCCTCTATATCCGAGGTCAGAGATACGGGCCTCATTTAGGAGTTTTAGGCCTAGTTCAATGTCCCTTCTATTTGGGTAATCCCCCCTTGTTTTTCATTTACATCCCATAGACAATTCCAGTCACCAGTGCATACCAAAGGGCCTCTAATATGTTGGACTACAGATAACCATTTCTCCCAGGCCTAGTATCTTAATGTGTTGAAGGTTCACCATAGGTGCACACATAGAACCATGATTTGGCTGAGTCAACCTCTGTAACTTCAAAGACAATAAAATGTCTCTCCATTGCTACTAAGTGGATAGACCAGTGGTTCCTCCATAACAATAGAAGTCCCCAGTTATGAAGTTCCCACGACTGGCCCTCTACGTCAACTCCTACTGAATCCCAATTTCTACCCAATCTTAGATGGTTTTTTGCTACCACAGCTATGGTTTTTGTTTCAGACAAGAAAACAAAATGGGAGTTTTTTGAGTGAATGAGCTCCTTAAGAAGTCGAATTGTCGAGGGGTTCCAACACCCTCGACAGTTCCAAGCCAATATACTTATTGAGGATTGCGCGACTATTCCTCAACAGCCACGCTTTCAAAATCGGAAGATTGGATTCTGTGGGAGTTTTGGTGTTCTGTCCAAAAAACCAAAGGGGGGGAAGGGGTATGATTCCCTGGAGTCTTTAAGAAGTCAGACTCAGAGATTCTACTCTGTTCATCTCCTCTACGGTTGTAATTTGTGTGGGTTTCTGCTTCCAATCTTTATGGCAGACCCATCTTGTTTTTTTTTAACAACTTTCAATTCCTTATGGTATTGGTAATTTTCTGGCTAGCTCGCTGGTTTATTTGGAAAATACTAGGAAAATTACCAACATCATGATTAAAATTAACAGTGGAAATAGGGGACTGGTGTACCTAGATCGGGGGCACTATGAACATGGACTTCTTGAGGTCTTTCTGAGTTAGAACCTCCACTGGTTCCTCATCTCTTTTGCGCTTTGGCGGCAGGTAAATGGGTTGGGTTGTCGCTTGTGAGTTCTCAGGGCCTAAGTCTCCCCTGAGTTCTATCTTTTAGATCCAGTCTGCATGGACCTTGCTCTCCTCTCCTCTCCATCTGTTTCATCCTAATCCTTTGACATGCTTGTTGGAACGGTGAAGGTTGATTTGCATCATTTAGCAGCACGCTATTTGGATGGGGACTTTGTGGATCCATGTTTTCCGACTGTCTTTCCAGTGGGTTGTTGTTGTACGTGAGCGTATTGCTTGGTGGATGCAAACTTTGACCCCATCCCAAACTGTGGGCTTGGACTCTCTGAAGCAATTGGGAGTTGTTTATCGTGGTTAATGCTTCCTGTGTTTCCACCATGTTCTCAAAACCTGCTTCCTCTTCACCTATTGCAGATGGAAAAGCTAACCCCACCTCAGTCCTCTGTGTTATAGAGACCTACTATTCCTCCCACAGGTACTGTAGGTTCATCGAAGAACCTATTCCATGAGTAGAGGAGGTGATCGAGTCTGATCCTTCAAATCGTTGATTGGACGATGGGATAGCCTTTTCTATATCAGCGAGACTCATTGATTGCCCTGTGACAAGGTCCTTCTCCTGATTTTCAGGGTTGTTGAGAGTTTTCGGTTGATCCGCGATGATTACGGTCTTACCCTTGTTCTTTCCCTCTACCTGGCCCTAGCCGTTGGTCCAAGAAATTAACTCCGTGCATGAGCTCATGTGATGTACATGGATTTCGCTTTGATCATTCCAACTTGTACGAGATATTGGCTGGTCTTGAACCCCTGTGGGGTCTTGGTTGCCTTCCTCACCTCCCTGGTTTAGGTTCCTCTTCCCCTCTCCATATTTCTGTGGCAAGGGTCTCTACCACACTACCAAATGTGGTTTGGATACACAGCCTTTTTTCTTCTATTGTTTTCCCCGATTGTTGACAATGGAATATCTAGACGTTAGATATGCCCAGTCAGTCTTTTCATAATTTTGTTTTTATTATCTTTAATAGTATTAAGCATCAATGCTTGAAGCCTTTTGGAGCCATCAGCAAAACGAATACTTCAATTATTCAACTCATTAATTGTTTCAAGGTCGGGAAGGATTTTGTTCACCTCCTCTAACGATATCTGAAATCCTCTATGCCACACCCCCTGATGGGACACTCAGGAGGGGGAATCAAAAACCTCCAAAAAGTGAATTGATCCCCCCAGTGTCCCATAGTCCCTTTAACGAATGCTTCATCCCCCCTTGGGTGTCAGGGGATGGACACATCAGCGCTGAAAAGTAATAAGTGCCCCAAAAAAAGTGTAAATCACATTCTGGCATTAATGTGTCTGCCCTCTAATGCCCAGCAGACCAAGCCTTGGTTAAGGGAGGCGGACGGAATCCCTCCTCATTCAAAGTAGTCTCTCCAATTATTAATTTTTTTATATAATGTGATCATACTTTCTAAAATTATTTGATATTTTTTAATTTATTATAATTTATCTTTTTTAGTATTTTATTGTTTTAATTAAAACTAATTTTTAGTAAATCAAGGTCAGTTAATCTCTAGAAGGTTCTGACCGACCAAACCCTCTCTTCCTCTCCTTGGTTAGCGTCTTTTAATTCCCGCTTCTTTCGTCTCTTGAAGCGAAGTTTGTGCTCTCTCTCTCTTTCTACATCTCAAAACTTCCGAAATAAGTGTCTCAAATAGGGGCAGAGCCAGAATTTTCATGTATGGGGGGCAAGCCAAAGGATTATGTGCGTCTCCTTAACGGATGCCAATGGTGTGCCCACAATTAGAAGGTGATACGTCACATCAAAAAAGTGAAAAGCACCTCCAAAAAGTGTAAATCATTTTTTCAACGTGATGTGTCACCTGCTTGTTGCAGGCACACTGTTGACACCCATTAAGGGGCACACCTACTCCGATCCTAGCGCAAGGGTTTCGGCTAGGCTTTTTTGTGCTTGGCATAAAAACACTGAGGTCAAGAGGCGGCTACATCAACGTAAGAAGTGATTTACACTCGCCCCCAAAAAGTGAAAATCACTCTTGGCACTGATGTTATTACCCATTTGACCCTCAGCGGAGGTTAGGGATCGACGTATAAAATCTAAGCCGAATTCTCTGGGATTTTAAACGTCGAGGCTTTTCTACGCTTGGCATAGACAAATGCCTAGGTCAAAGGGCAACCACATCAACGTCAGAAGTGATTTACACATGCCCCTAAAATGTGAAAATCACGACATGGGCGGAGGTTAGGGGTCAACATATAAAATTTCACTGGATTTTAAATCATCTCAACAGGTACCACTCCATTAGCAATCAGTGTGTGACATGTGGCCTGACAAAGGGTGTTTGAGCTTATACACATGGGTCAAAGTAGGGTATTATAATAAATATACTTGTATATTTATTAATTGAAATAGATGTTTTGTCCAGGATTTGGAGTCTAGTATACCATGTGACTTTACATGGAATAAAATGGGCAATGGTTAGATGAAAGTTTAAATTTCCACCAATTTTATTCCAAATGAAGTCACTTGACACCTTGGACACCATCTTGGCCAAAAATTTGCTCCATTTATTTTATTTTATTTAGTTTTAGTTCATTAATTTCTACCTTTTATTAATAGACCCTTTGTCTGACATTGTCACAATCTAAGTAGAGATTGGAGTGGTACCAGTTCAGTCAGATTAGAGATGATGTGAGCTCATTTCTCGGTAAGGGGAGGGGAAAGGAGGCAACTTATTTCAATCATGGGGTATTCACACATTGAAGGGGGCCAACTGATTCCAATCATGGGGCACTCACACATCAAGGGGGGCAACTGATTTCAATCATGGAGTACTCACACATTAAGGGGGGGGGGAGCCCCCCCTCGCCTCTATGTGGCTCCACCCCTGCATACACATACATGTATGTAAGGATGGATGGCCTGGGTTGGGGTTTGGTCGGTTTACCTGACTCTTTAACACAAATCTAACCTACAACAGTTGGGTTTTTGACTTTTCAACCTAAACCCGACTTGAAGCTTCAACATCTCTGTTCAACCCGAGCTAAAGTTTGGGTTGGGTTGAGTAGATTGGTTTTAGTTGAAGTTGCACCAAGGGGTGTCGATTCTAGTTAATCCCTAGGGTTTCCCATCAGATGGACAGCTGTGAAGTCTGTGATTAGATTTGGCCGCCATTACTCCACATGGCGAAAAGAGTGGGTAGGGGCTTCACGTCGGTGTATAAAGGCATTTTTCTATATGTTTATGAAGAACAGACAGGCAAGCCCCAAGGCTGGTTCATCTATAAAAAGTTAAACCTAGGTCCGGTTGGGTCATAAACTACGTTGATAGCTAAAGTTGGAACCTAAGGTTGCGTTTTGTTAAACCAACGGGTGCGGACTTATTTCTTTTGGCGCCCTAGAAGTCATAAGTAGGTGCATTCTGTTATTTGATTAATAATAAAAGTTGTTTTGTTTTCTGTCAAACAAGAAGTTATTTCTCATAAGCAAACCAAATGTCAATTTGACTCAAAAATAATTCATTTAACATAAAAATGGGCTTGGATTATGTGAGAACAAATCTTGTGAGAACCGTGAAAACAGCACTGGAGGGGCTGATGCATCAGTACTGAAAAGTGATTTGCTTTTTATGGGGGTTACTTATCACTTTTCGGCACTGATGTGTCCCCACCCTGATGCCGTTTTCACAGTTCTCAGAAGATTTGTTCTCACCTAATTTTTAGTGCATAAAAATAAGTTATTCAGTTACTCATTTCACGAGTAACCCCTCTCTCTCTCTCTCTCTCTCATTCATTCAAAAGCACATGCAAAAGTTTAACCAAATGAACTTTTAAACTGTAATTGTAAAAGGAAGGAATGCAAACAAGATGCAATTACACACAAGACATAACAATTTGTGGTTCAGTAAAATTGCCTAGCCCATGAATTCACCTTGATTCCATTATAATGAAAAAAGAAAAATAAATAAGAAGAACAAATTGCTTTACAAAAGCTGCCTCTCCAGTTAAAAGAAGAGCGGATTATTTTACGAAGGCTGTCTCTTGTTCTCTCCAAAATTCTCTATCGAAACTAAGGTTTTAATTATTTTATACAAGTAATAATACTCCCAGCTACTAATCAAGCCCGGCTTGGATTTTATATACCGACCTTGTCCTCCTCTAACTTCCATTGATGGTCAATTGGGTATAAACATTAGTGCCGAATCAATTTTTGGCAGTGTGTATAAATCACTTCTGACGCTGATGTGGCGGCCCATTGACCTTGGCAGAGGTTATCGTCAGCGTAGAAAATCCTTGCTGAATCCAGTGCCATCCTCAATAGAAACAAGCTAATGGGTTAAAAATCGTTATATTTAAAACCGCGCTTGGAGAGTGTTTGAGACATACCGCTATTGGAGGGGAGGTCATAGGTTCGATTCAAGATAATTATTTTTCATGTCCGAACTACTTGCGATTGGCTACATCGTGAATTATGTTCTACCATCCTACGTAAAAGAACATGAGCACAGCTCTAAATCCATTCGAAGACCGACCCGGGTTGAGCATTGGGTCATTAGTCAACCGGTTTGACAAGTAGGTGAACCTATGCAATCGGCTGAGCCGGATTTAAACCAGGAAATGAGCATGGCCGAGGCACCCGGCTCTTATTTGTGCTACACTCTCACTCTTAGGAGGCACCTCCCTTGAGAATATAGAGAAAGCAGCTGGGTTTAAATCCAAGCTCGCTCGCTGAACTTCCTCAGGTGGTGGAATTGCAATTTCGTTTTACGGACACGATTGTGAACCCTAAATATTATCTTTGGCTCTGAAACCAGTTGGAACTCTAGGGTTCCCGAGACGATGAACCCTGTTTTATGTAGGGTTTCCGTCTTCTCGTCTCTACAGAACCGAAATGCGAGCCTGGATTAGCTGCTACTTGAAGAGGTCAGTATCTTTTTCTACTTGTGATCTTCAGTTTTTGAAATGGTTGTAAGATCTCTAGATCTCTTTGTAATGATAGTTGAGATTCATTTCCTTCGATTGATAGACTGATTATCTCCATCGCTAAGAGTAAAAATGTTATAGAAAACTGCAAAAGCACAAATTTGTATTTGTCTTTTACGAGATTGCTGGACAGTTTATCATTTTAATCCTATGGTTCATAGTCTTTTTTTGTTTTGTTTTTTACAGCATAGTGAAACTGTTGGCAGTCATACACACTTTTCCGAAAACATGTTTAAATTTAACAGCTTCAAGGTTTCTAATGGACATTTTGATTTATTTTCGAAGTTCCAACGATCTTCCTTGAGCAAAATCTGTTATATTGGCTGTATTTGTTACTGCTAAGCTATACAAATTACAATTCGGGTTCTCTTCCTTTTTAGTTGGGATTTATTTATTTATTAAGTTGTAATGTTAGGGGTATTTAGCTGCTTGATTGTTATGGTTTATTATTTATCTTATATCAGAATAAAAGGAAAGTGTAGATGCACCAGGTGCAGTTGAATGCTAGTTTGGAGCGGTTGTTCCTGTCTGCTGAACGGTATAGCCTGAGATTTCATGTTGTTAAGTTGTAGAAAACCGCCAAAGAAATGTTTTTTTTTTTTTAATTGGTAAATTTTATCGGTGAATTTTCTTTTGAACTCTTTGTTTGCTGATATTTTTATATTTCCACTGAATCTTCGAACTGTCAGCTAAGAGTGGAGATTAACTAGGATTAGAATTATTATGTAAAGTGGTTTTCCTGAAGTTGATTGATGGGTTCTCCTATGGATCTTCCCTCCTCTTCTTATGTTCTTTGTCACGGTGACTTGCCTTTCCCTCTTACTTTGTTTGTGGGGGATGCTCTTAGTGATCTTTCATACTGCTATCTCAAGATGTCTATTAGGGGGTTTCCTATCAATTGGATTGCCATGGAAAGTGAAGCACGTGTGTCAACTATGCCATATCTTTCTAATACTTCTGGTGGTGGTCAACAATAATTCTTTTGTTTGGGATTGACACACGTGCTAGTCTTTCCAACTCGGATTATCAAAATGGTTTTGGGTTCGATAATGCCTCTAGACCGAGGGTTTTTACACTAAATAATGACATCCAGTATAAATAATTTAAAGAAAAATTTACTTAAAACTGAAAGTACAAATAATACAATGTTGGTTATAGGGATACCTTCGAATGATAGATTAACCGTTGTCTATCTTTTAGAGATAGGGAAGACCTCGTGGAATCTGATCCTTCGAGTAAATGCAGATTATCCTCTACTCTTCTCTTAGAAGCACCTTGTTGAACCTGGTTTTGTGAACAAATCAGATTAGTCGATGACCTTCTCTCTGTAAGGGCTTCGTTGAATCTGGTTCTACGAACGACACAGGTTGGCCGCTATCATTCTCCTGGAAGAATCTCATTGAATCTGAGTCTGCGGTGTAGTCGAATCACCCAGAATAGGGTGTTTCAGTCACCACAAGAATTAATTACCATTAAGCCTAATCTAAAGCTACGACTACTGATAAGATGTAGAATCTGTTGATGATGATTGTGTTGTTGTTCAATTCACTGTTTTTCTTTATTTATAGGAGTCTGTCAATGATGCTATAGTTACTCTTCCACGTTCGTTATCCAACCGTTTTTTGGTTTAAATTGTGGACCACTTTGTTCACCAACTAGGTCATGTATCTTTAACGTGGTACTAGTGGGACCTTCCTTTGCACTTCATATCCCGCCCAGTGTGGCTTGCCTTTGTAACCGTTTTGCTTACATGTCGTTACTTTTCACATGTCCTTTTACTAGTGGATTTCAAATATGTGTTAACAAATGCCTTCGGAATGTGTCTGGTTTGAATCTTAATCAGCACGTGTTGACCTCCTGCCGTTTTTGATTACGGGTGCAATAATGTCAGCCGTTACCTATAAATGTGGTTTTTCGCTTCAATCAATGCCATTTTTCCCAGAGTCTCTTTCATTTTGAAGTTTCTTCGTCTTCATCTTCCTCTTCGTTGTTTTTTCGACTTTTGATTTTTTTTTATGGTCCGTGTGAAGCAAGTTACACCCATTAGTGTTGAATCTGAGGGAGCTTCTTCTCCTGCCGACCAACCAGAAGAAGGGGAAATCCCTGTTATTGAGATGGAGACCGCCCTGGTTGTGGTAAGGCGATTTTGCGCTTTAAGTGTGAGTGAGAACACCATGTCTATGGCGATCTTCGTTGATCTCCATTCGGATGGTGCTTCTTCAAGCTCCAACCTTTCTCGTTTTTTGCTTGGGTCTCTCGTTTTTTAAGGAGACTTCGCCTCAGATGCCTCATTATTTCCCCATCGACCTTCACAGAGCTCCTCTGTTCTATTCAGAAGCCATTGAGTGGGGTGAATGGGAAAGGAAGATCGAACCCGGCTCTTGGTATAAATCCAACCGTTCCTGGGCTGATTAGGTGGATTGCATGCACTCGCAAAAACAAGAGAAATGTGAGAAGCTTGGTCTCATCGGGGCTATCTTGTCTTCTAAATCAGATATGACCTTTAACCAGTCTTTTATTTTTGCGTTTTTGACTTTTTGGTCTCCTATTTCAAACTGTTTCTTACTCCCAGAAGGTCCCATGTCGGTAACCCTAGCTGACATTTATCATCTGCTCAACCTTCCTGCCGAAGGCGACATCATTCTCCCTAACTTCTCTAACCCCTTTCGATCTTCTTTTCATTGTCTATCAGAATCCTTGCGTTTGTCTTATACCACCTTTCTCACTCGTGAAATGAGTAAGCCTAACAGCCAGATCACATTCCAAGATGAATGTTCTTTTTAGCTTTACTGGATATGTAAATTCTGGTTTGTTCATCCTCGAAGAGGATTACCCTAGGGTACGCCCCTATTGCCACAACCTTGGCCTTTGATCATCAATTGGCATTGAGCCCTTTTGTCCTTGCTATTATTTATCGATCACTTTGGTCCTTGACTCGAGAAAGATTCTCAGCCTCAGTCAATGGACCATTATGACTTCTTCAACTATGGGTTTATGCCTATTTCCCCAACTTGTCTTCTATTTTATTAAATTACCAGACTCGAGTTCCATTTTGCAGCGCACAATATTGATTCGAGGCTAGGTATCCTGAGTTATCTTCCCCTACCTTTTATCAGTGCATTGATGACATTCTCGATGCTCAAAGAGTACGTTTTGACATTCATTTTCTCCCATTTCAAGACTTAAAAATTTGGTTCTGTCGAGTATCTTGCATGACAATCAGACTCTTCTTAATCGATATTCAAAGCCCTAAGGACCTGAGCCTTTTGATGTAGGACACAACCCGCACAAGCCAATCACATAACTAAGGTAAGACAAGCCTGATATCAGAAGGATTTCAGACTCAAAATAGTGTGACAGGTTTCATGAAATTAAAGGGGAATCTCATATTTTTGTGCAGAAAAATTTAGATGAAGATTCGGTTGAAAAATCACTTAAACTCCTTATTGGATCACCAATAACATCAACTTTTATCTGATCCCACCATAGACAACATAGAAGAGGAGAAAATTAGAGAAAACATTAACTCATACCTAAAAAACAACAAGAAAACAATATAGAGTTGTCACGTCACTGTTCACGAAGTCACTATTCACGATACTGTTCACAATAGTATTGTTCACGGTGGCATTGTTCACGATGTCACTGTTCACAGCGCTGGAGATTAATATTAGGAGTTGTTTCTTGGCTTCTTACCAAACATGCATTGATCTAAGAGAACTCTTAGATTCTCCAATCTTTGGAGAAGTAGTAGCCATCAAACAC
>JAOXJP010037690.1:0-16535 GCA_025762735.1 Platanus orientalis
GTATTGTAATATGATATCCCATATAGAATCTTGTTATCTAAACATGTAAATTTTGAGAAATTGTCTACCCTGACTAAATTAATCGTATTGATCATCATGGTGGGGTCCGATTTTTTATCTGAGGATCTAAAGTACTTAATCGAATGGTCATAAATTGATATGGTGCGATGGAAGGCTTAGGAATGAACTCTGAATGTCGTTTCCAATGTCCCAAGGTTTTAAGGCATGCTAAATTCATTAGCATTGCCTGATTAACCATCTGATGCGAATCTTGCTCAGAATTTAAAAGATTCTAAATCGAAGGCTAAGATTCACTAAAACTTGATTTGTCATATTTGAATAATCGGACCCTCTATCCTAAGGTTTTGGGACATTCTAAGTACATCTGTGATGTCAGATTGATTGTCTAATTTGTCTTTTGATCAAATTTTGAAAGATTTTACATTAATGGTCGAGATTCGCCGAAATATAATACGATAAAATTTGATTATCAAACATTCTATTTCAAGGCTTTGGACTGCTCTAGACACATTTATGACACATGATTAGTCATCCAATACTTGTACAATGAGATTCAATGATCCACCTTTGATGAGGGATACAATCGTAATTTTTAATAAAGATGTGACCAAACTTAGGACAACTCTTCAGAAAACTATGAGATTAGAAGTAATGATAGGAAGATAAGGAAAGTAGGTTCAACAAAGATCTTAGGAAAAATCAGGGATTTAGAGTGTCAAATTAGGGAAGAGCGAGAATGACCTAAAAATGGGGGGTTATCTAACCTCCTTGGTTTCCTGGGATGCCTATATGCCATTTTAAAGAGTTAGCATTGCATATTGAAAGAACTTCTAGACCCTGGCCCAAAATTAGATGCTGACAAATATCATGGACTTAATTATCCTTTTCTTAAGCTCAAGTTGTGTGGTACTCGTATTACACCAGTTTGCAGACGAGTTATACTTGCCCAATACTCACACTTAATCACTATGCTAGAAGAAAAGTGCAAGAGAACACTTAAGAGAATAACCTTTGTTTTACACACCCAAGAGTTTTACAAGGCTTGACACTTCTTGAGGATGATTACAAATGGGGTGCCTTCCTAATATTATGACAAGTATCACTTATCCAATGGTTATTAATAGTATTTTAGACTTTCTAGAACTCTTCTCCACCTCCTCCTTAGGAAGTCTCTAGAGATTCCACTCTTGTCACAAATTTCTCTAGAGTCCTCTCATCTCTTCTAGAATCTTCTAGATATAAAAAATAACCTATGGACCTCTAGATTATCCTACAACCTTCTATAACTATCTAGAATACTTTAGAACTCTCTAGAATTTTTTAAATTACTCTAGAACCTTGTAAAACCTTCTACATTTTATGTGTATAATATACAAATTTAGGCTAGTGAAGGTTTGCAACCTCTATTTGTCAGGTGGGGCATGATAATAAGCTTGACTCTACAGACTCTAATCCATTATTCATTAATTTTTGCATCCTATGTTTACATTTAATTAATGCGAAACTTCAAGACTTAAACTCTTCCTTTTATTTATCTATTCCATTGGTCATAATTTTTTTTTTTTTTAAGTTTTTATATTTTGCTATTACAATATTCTATTATTTCTTCCCATAACAAAGGGAGAAATCCACATTCCCACATAATATGTAGAACAAGACATTTTTATGGTGGTACATGTTAAATGGGTCAACATTTTGAATGATCAAGGACTCCGGTTTTAGGGCTGTCCATTTGTGATCACCCTTTGACTAAAAGCACTAAATTAGGATCTATAATTGTTATGACAAGGAGATTGAATGTGGGTTGATATCTATGTGAAATGAACAAGAAAAAAAAACAGTTGTACATCACACAAGAATTTTATGTGGTTTGGCAAAATTACCTACAACCATGGCTGAAAACGATTAAGAAACGTCCACTATGATGTAGAGGTACAAATGGTTTCCCAAAAAATCCTACGTACATGGCTTTTATAGACTAGCAACAAAAGCTTCTGATCCAAGATTTCTAATTTTGCATTTCAGCCGATTTAGCATATTTGATCTTTGTAAGCTCGAATCATAGGTTGGGTCTTCTATAGCTTGGTTTGGGACACACCATAAAAGCCCCGCCATGGGGTTTAAAGATAAGAGAGGATGCTCGTCATATGGAATAAGATCTGAGACACGGTAACCTTAATCTTGGGAATTGATAGAATAGAATGAAGCTCTAAAGCCGGACTTGATCCTTTTACAACGAGATGAGAGATTCTGATACATAATTTTCACAACCCTGACTATAGAACCTCCCTATAATATATCGGTGGGATTATAATGAAGTTTTTATTTGTATGATTTTTGCTCAGTGTTTACAGCATTACGTCTCATTTCCTTCACTGTGGGTCCAATCATAGAGAGTGCTTGAGATTGGAGAATGTGATTTTTTAAGAGGCTTTTGTGAGCAGGGTAAAAAGATCTACAAGAAAAGGACTGGAAGTTTCTTCGGTTTAATCATTCTAGATTTCAAAAGAAGAGCGTTAATAAGGTTTGTAATTCTGTGTTTCTCATTTTGTGAAACTCATTACATGAACTTATACATGCTTGCCTAATCATATAAATTTGTTGAATTTCTTTGTGTGGTTATTTTCTTTGTGTTTGTACTATGGAAAATGATTTATCTCAAAATGCACAATAGTTACCATCGACAGATTCGGGGAGCAAATTTCCTGGCCATGATTTGGTGTCCATGGAACAAGGTGACTTTATTTGGAATAAAATGGGTGGCAATTTGAAATTTCATCTAACCCCTGCCCATTTGATTCCATATGAAGTCACCTGGTGTCCTGGACATCAAATCCTGGACAGAACATTTATTTTGTTTCTTGGGGGAGCAAAGGCTAGGGGTGTTAAGGGTTAAAAATGCAAAATAGCTTTAAAAATGGAAAGGATGTTTTGTCCAGGATTTGGTGTCCTGGACATCGTCATATGGAATAAAATGGGTGGGTATTGCATTTTTTTAAATATGGAATATGAATTTTATTCCATATGATGGCCCCTGGTGTCCTGGACACTATTCTAGACACCTAATCCAGGACAGAACATCATTTCTCTTAAAAATAGTTATCACGTGCCAGCCTTGTGTCGGGAGAATGGGAGTCTGACAATTTTTGGGTGTAGAAGATTTTCTTCTCTTCTTGGGTGGGGGGCCCATTGAGTTTTTGGTCAAATCTCTAGAGAATAGGGCTGCGTGTTTGCCATGGCTTCACCATTAAGATTCAAAAAAAGCGAACTTTGGCCGTACAGCAAATTTCTATTTTTTATAGAAAAAAAAAACGTGGTAAAAAGGCTGTCATTCAAAACATGACCTTGGCGTATTTTCACAGAATTCGTGCCTGTAAAACCTTAAACCTCTTCCCATCAATTGGGGTAATCAATCGTTGCTTCAAATGAAAGCAGCTCAATCAAAGACTACCAAATAGTCAAAACTCAAAAGGGTGCTTTGCTTCTGTTTAGCCGTGAATGACGGGGGGAATATTGTGTGTGAATTTCTCGATTTTTCTTAGTTTGCAGAAGCCACAATAGACTTCTCAAACTACTTTATTATGCAGTTCTACAGGCACAAGACAAGAAAATTCAAACACTACTATTAACATGGTTGAAATTCCTTGAGTAGCCATCTGTTTTGATTGACCTAAAAAGCTAATGGCCCTCTTAATATTTAATGTAACCAAGGCAATGAAATATCATTCAATTGTAGAACCTAAGATGATTTAATAGTCAAATTTTAACCAGACAACCCAAATTTAGTTTCTTTTTGGGGAAACAAATTTTAGTTAATTACATGCATAATAATTATTTTATGGGCACTAACAAATAGTTAACTACATAATTTGTTGTTAATGTCAATTATGGGTTTGAGTCTTGTCACTCTTATTCTGTTTTCTGTTCTTCCTACCCTTTGATATGATCGATGGAGTGACATATTAAAATTAGTTAAGAGATACAACGTAAAGACTTTAGAAATGCTCTTGTGAGTATTATGTATCATGAGCCACATTAAACAGGAAATAAGAAAGTTTGAGGAGGTATTGGAGGAACATACCTAGAGGGAGGCAAATTTACCTAAGGATTGGCTTCAACACCTGGAGAAATCATTCTGGATCCTAATGAGTTTTCAAGTGCGCTGGATACTCTTATTTGTAATGATTTCAATCATTGTAACTATACTTATATGTAAATTTTGATATTTATAATGAAATTCACACTAACTATTTATCCAAAGAAAAAACTTAAAAGACTTGGTTTGGGATTAATAAACCTTTCCATGCAATGGTATTTTACAAGAAAATATGTATGATTTGGTCATTTCGAAGTAATACTGCAAGTCAATACTATTGGGAGACTACTAGTTATACGACCCTGTGGCCTGATAAAGCCAAAACCATTAATGAAAGAGTTCTTGCCTGGTGACTAGGTTGTTGAAGGGGAGTTTCTTGGCACTGGCTCTTGTGGGATCCCACCAAAGACCAGCTACACCAATTGCGTCTTACTTTCACCATTCACAAGTACGTTGAAACACTATAAATTGCCTTACCTCCCATTGAACCCTCACAACATTCCTCCAAGAAGAAGATACACTTTGCCCCTATTTAGCTACCCATTGCCTTCTATTCTATTTAAACTATGCCAATGTCTTCTTTTTGTAGTTTGAAGGCTCTGGCAAGCCTGACCGTGCTTGCTCTACTTGTACAAGGCACCCTAGGTATGTACATCCCTATAAGGGGCTGTTTGGCAATAAGCTTAATTTGTTTCTGGCCTTAGTTACCCAGGGATTTCCTTTCACTAGTTATTAATTTTCGCTCTGTTTTAACTGTATTGTTTATGTTCTGATCACTACTTTCTTTAAATTTATGCCTTCTAATGACTAGATTTTTCCAATATTTTCCAATGACATATAAGTGCATCTGCAGGAGGAATCACATGTGAACATCTGGAAAAAGACACATGTGCATTTGCCGTGTCATCATCGGGCATGCGATGCGTGCTCGAGAAGCACGTGCGAAGGAGTGGGGAGGAGGTGTACACATGTCGGTCATCGGATATAGAGGCAGATAATCTAAAGGACTGGATTGAAACTGATCAGTGCATTGAAGCTTGTGGGCTAGATCGCAATTCCCTGGGAATATCATCTGATTCTCTTTTGGAGTCTCGCTTCATACACAAACTTTGCTTTCCTCAGTGCTATGAGAGCTGCCCTAACATTGTTGATCTCTACTTTAACTTGGCCGCAGGAGAAGGTGAACCACATCATAAAACTATTAACCTCGTTTCTATTTCAATCCTCTCGTACAACCTAAAAATACTGCTCCTACTTACCCACTAATTTGGTTCTAATTATTTTTGCAGGCATATTTCTTCCCAAATTATGTGAAACACAAGGAGCAAACGCTCGAAGAACAATGTCTGAGATCCGAAGCTCCGGCTTTGTTGCACCAACACCCCAGTCCGGCGGTTTACCGATGAATTTTGTTGTTGCACCAGCAATGGCGCCATACTGATTCATGGATTGTGTAGATTTCATAGGGCTTGTTCACAGCCGTGTGCAGTATGTGCTGCTTGTTGCTATCTACGAGAATTAGTTGGTTTTTGGTCAGAAACGAGAATTAGATGGAATGAAATAAATCATTAAGAATCATCCCTGAAGTCATTTGATGGATTTTAAACATGGTTGTCATCTTAATGCAGATTTCATATGGTTGTCATATAATCAATGTGAGAAATGTATAATTTGGCTAAGGTGTGAGAAATGAAGATCATATAAGGTCATATTGGTATTCTTTTTTATGTTATGTGTCTCATTAATAAGAATTTAGGTGGCAGGTTACATTCTATTTCATGCACTCATGCAGACTTGTTCTTCCATCACCACCTGTTGAATCTAAAAAGTCAAAAGACTTGTCAAGATGATAATTATAATTTTAGCTTGATAAAAAGCTAATCCTATATTTATTATATAGATATATAAAGAGAACATTTAGAGGGTCTGAACGGTATGGTTAGTATGTACAGGTCATTGCAGTCCAATGCAAGTGTACCTTATGGAAAGTGATAAAAGAAAAATAATATGAATGAAAACTAAGGACTCTAATATGGTGATGGCCGCTACCGTGGTCTAATGAATAAAGGAGCTTCCCCGGTGTCTGGTTATGACACCATTACGAATGGATAGGGCTGTCAATTGGAGTGGGCTGATCTGGGCAAAGGGTAATCTGCACTCATCCCGAAATGTTTTACCCCAGCCCAAACTCGGCCTGAATCCAAACTTGGTCCAAAGTAGTCAGCCCAAACTCAACTCATTTTAAAACAATGGGCTCTGGGCTGAGTTTGGGCTGCCTGAATTAAAACTCTTCCCTAAATCTTTGGACTGATTTTAGGCCCATAAGTGCCTCTAAATGCATATTATATGCGCTTTGTTGAACAGTTGACACTTGAACTTTTTGATGATAGTAAATTTGTTAAAAATATATGGACTTGAAAAAAATGCCTAATATCAACATCTAAATAAAATTATTATTTGTTAATTAGTTTGGGTTTGGCCTCAGGATGAACTTGAGCTTGCCCAAACTTGACCTGAATAAAACTTTGGGCTTAAAAGTTGGATTCGAACTCAGCCCAACGCAAATATATGTTGGCCCAGCCTGACTCCTTTTTAGACTGGACATATCGGGCTTTGGGCTAGCCTGGCCCAATTGACAGCCTTACGAATGGATCTTCAAAAAGAAAAATGGGTGCGTCGGCCTGGTTTGGTCTAGGAACTATATCGAGCAAAGGTTCTCCGGTATGTGGGGACTGGCTCTGGACCTTCATCCATGGGAATGGGAGCTTCTAGACCTTCCACTCCTAGGCATTCTTTTCCATAGCTTTACCATTGCCCATTCACCCATCGAGATCCCCACCGTTGTATCTCACATAGGTTAGGGAAATACACACCTTTTGTCATGAAAACATGCATTACATTAGTAAAACAAGATGCATCCGAAGATAATTTGAACTGGTGTTTAAAAACTCAAATCGACCAGGTGACTCGAAAGTCTGCCTGAGTTATTTGGTAACTCAACCCTAGTTACTAACTGGTCAATTCGCTAGGTTAAAATTGGCTTTTACTATTTTCATATTTAGGATTTACAATAGACAATGAGTTAAAAGGGTATAATGGTCTTAAAAGAAGTTACCCAACCGAGTTCATGGAAAACTCGTTTGAGTCACTTAGAGAACTAAACTTTAACTCGAATGATCATATTGCTAACATCATCCTAGCTTTAGCACCTGGTCAACCAGGATCTTAGCCGAGTTGACTAACTCGGCCTAGTTTCCTAGTTATCCAAGGAATTTTTAGACAATGATTTGAACACATGAAAAAACTAATCCTTTGAATGATTAAGCTTATTTGGTTTCTATTATCTTCACCATCTGTAAGATTGAAGTACAAATCCACAACGTTGAGGCACAATTGATACATAACAGTTTGTAGAGCAAAGCTTATGGGTGAATTGAGGTTCCAAGAATGAGTTTGAAGCATAGTTGTAGGGAAATTTGATCCAATGTGCAAAGCTCACTTCCTGAGAAACTTGTTTGGGAAGCCAATTCAATTCAGTTTTCCCAAACATGGAAAAGTGCATGAAAAGAGTTTGGGAAGTGCAAGGAAACGATTAAGCAAGCACAGGAAAGAGAATAAAAGTGTTTGGAGAAGTGATTGAAAAGTTTTTGTTTTTTATTTTAATGCAAAGCCCATATTGTTAGTATTGAATAAATTACTTTGCTGTGGGTTTAACATTGATTTTCTAGCAAAAAATATGGGATTTAGTAGTTGATTTTATTTCATTCCAATAACAAAGATTCAAATATGATGCTTTCCTACAAGGTCTTATATTATCTAACTTAAAGTTCCATGGTTATCTATAAAACTTTATGTAAGGTAAAATAAGGTATGACCCCTACTAAAATAATGGGAGTGAGGCATCAGAGTCTCAACGATTGCCTCATGTATAGGGGATAAGACCTACAATTGATTGGATGATGATATTAGCAATGTATTTACTTTCTATTACTAATCACTTATTGTAGTTGTACTTATTGATTGTAAATTAATTATTATTTACTTCTTATTATTATTACCTTTTTTTTTTTTTTTTGATTTCCATTTCATTTAGTTATTTCAAAATATTGTTTTCTAATTGTTTTGAAGTCTCTCCCAAATTGCATTTGTTTCCCAATTGCTTCTTATTTGTCCTTCAATCGCTTCTTGATTGTTTCTCATTCTCACTTCTTAACAATTTATTGAGCCTCATTTTCTACTTTTCGCTTTCGCTTCTCACTCGGGTAACTATGGTTCAATCTATTTCGCATCAATAGTTCCACTTTTTGGTGGAATTCCACTTTTTTTCCCCTATAAATGAGCTTTTCTAGTAGTCTGATAAGGTGGGAATGCCACTTGGAAAACCACCCTCAATCATTGTGCTTTCCTTCAAGGGCTTGAAAATCCCCTTTTAACCACAGTGGAGCATTCCAACTATTTTGTTCGGATTTTAGTCGAAATCTGAAGGGAAAGCATTCCAATGGTCCATGCAAGTAATCAGGTGTTGTATCAGATAACAATAGGAAAGAAAATCATATTTTGATTGCTTTCCCTATTAAGTTAGATTCCTAGGTGGTATTCCAATGCTTTCCTTTTCCAATTAAATCCCATGAAACAAAGAAAGCCTATGGTCTAAAGAGATCCCAACTGAATTCCTTTCAAACCCACACACTTTAATACATTCTTCTGTTTCTACTTAGCCAACTATGTTATCCACCAACACATATGAGGACTTACATTCATACTTAACATGTTCCAAGCATGTACTTCTTGAGCACACATCGTGTGCCTGCAGATGAAATTGAGAAGGCACAGTAATCGGCTGGCATGTGCTTGCACATAATCGCACCTATGGCCTGTGTCACAATTACAATAGTTTAAGTGATTGGAAGGAAGATCATTAATGAAATTCAGCACCATGCTGAAATGTCTTACCCCCCTTCTCAATATAAGCCACATTAGGTAGTTATAATACTGTGTGCGCCAAAAAAAGATTTGTTGAGGTGTCGTGATGACTCAGCAGAATTTGAATTATTTAGGACTATGACCAAAACTTAACGATAGTTTTAGTTAGCGAAACGTTAATACTTAGTTGAGAAAAAACAGGGATTCCAGCAAAAAAGGTCTCAGCCATGATCACTGAGTTGTGGGAGAATGAGAGATCCAAAAAGAAGGAAGATGAAGGCCTAATTGTGTGCAGGTGGATAAAGGTCATGAACGACTGGGAAGGAAGCATGATCGCTTGAACGTGCAACAGAGAAGGAGAAACCGTCAGGGACATGATATGAGGTATATAAAATCTATAAATGGCAGCGCTTATAGAGGAAGGAACATCACTCAATCATTCAACACATTAGTTTATTCCTATTTTCGTCTGATCTCTCAGGTTTTTCTTTCCATGATCATCTCTATTGAGATGAATCGTTTTGAGAAATCGTCTTAATGCGTTTCCTTTACTTTGTATTTTCATATTATAATCTCTTTGTTGAAACCAAAATCGTCTTATGTTCTGTCTCTTGATCAACAAACAGTCTATAAGTATGATTTATTTGTGTGTAATTTATCTATTTTAATTGATTGTTTCTTAATTAATTTGTGGTGTGAAAGCGGTTCATAACATTTCTTTATGAACTCGTATGGAAGGCAGTACCCTCCCCTTCCCAAATTATCTGATTTCATACAAACTGGTGGTTGGACAGATGATTGAAAAATAATCTCCGATCTGCCTGTTGTTTGCTCTGGTGCCTGGGGTTGTAAAGAAGACCGAAATCTGTGCCTACGTGACACTGGCACACTCACAAACCTATTTTCAGCCAACAAACACACAACCTAAATGTAACATTACATTTAATGGAAATATAACTATCTATATGTAAGTTTGAAGGTGTACGGAGATTCAACTAAGCTACAGATTGGATAAACTTGATTTGAAATAAAGAGTTGAGGACCAATTAGTTCCTCAGCTTTTCCGCTTATGAGGTGAATTATAAGCTTCTTGTCACCTTGGTTCAAAAGGGCTAAGTGGCCTAATGCTTCAAAATTTGCGACATAGTGGCCATAATTTAAAAAATGGGGGTTTGATCGTATGGTCCAATGTTTAAAAAATTGGGTCGGTCTGCTGATTTAGAAGTCTGCCAATATGAGTTATCTGGTAATACGTCCTTAGTTACCAACTGGGTCAGTACAAAAATATATCTTAAAATAGGAAAAAATAGAGAACAGAAAATTTTCTTTTTAAATATTTGTATAGTTCCATGCTAAAATGGTCTAAAATCAAGTTAGTTATGCTAGTTCCTAGAAAATCCATCCAAATTACATTAAAAACCTAGCTTTAAAATGGGTGACCAAGTTGCAGATATCATCCGAGTTTTGGCACCGAATTAACCAGGAACTCAGTCAAGTCAAATAACTTGGCCAAGATTTCCGGGTAACCAGCGAATTCGTAAACCATAATATGGCTTGTCTCAATAAGAAATTTAGCAAAGCGTATAAAACATAATTAAGTGTGATCATGATTACCAAGAGCAGGGCTAATGACTAGAGCCAGGGTCAAAGCTAAGGCCAGCCCTCATTAACGACTTGAACAATGTGGTTTGAGGATTTCGGTATTTGTAGTAGAGTACGTCTTAACCACAGTACGTGTTAGCGTCAATTTTAAGGTATCATTAATCAAGTTTTGGTACTAATTTAAGGTGCAAGTAATTTTTTTTAATTATTTATTTATTTTTATGCATGTACTTAACGTCACTGTGTATATGGTAACGGGTCTTATTTAGCTTCATATAGTCTTTTGATTTTAGGATCACATGGTATGGCTGGTACAAGCAATGTAAGTTGGCCGAAGTGGTCTCTCTTTCTTCGAAGATATAGTTAAATTGGATTACAAGTTGTCAGATATAGTTAATTACTTAATTTAGATCACAAGTTGCGTGGCCGTCTTCTTAAAAATTAAGACACCAATTTACAATCTATTATTACATATTATATGCAAAAACCTATTGTTCCCTATTATTGTTAAAAATAAATAAAAATTAAAGATTGGAGAAGTGTTGAGATGAGAATTTATTTTCGCAGTTTTTTGCCCAACGGTAGAATAGGATTCGTGTAACTGACCCCAAAAAGTTGGGTTAAGGTTGCTTGTTGTTGTTGTTATTGGTTTTTTTATTAAAAACATGTGCGAGTGTTACTCTCTCTCTCTCCCAAGATATATCCCTTTTTCTCATTGTTAAGGGACCCTTAGAAACAGACAATAATCCTCAATTATACAATGTCAACCATTAATTTTTACTTCCTTTTGTACAAAGAATGTAGCTGAATTAGTGGTAGGTTCTATCTTGGACATGTCTTTATCAAAAAAAAAAAAAAATCTTGGACATGTCTAAATGACTCAACTACTAATTATTTCAAGTCTTAAAACTAATATAATTCATCACAGAACCAATAGTGTGCCTAGGGCATCCATAATTTGCCACCTGTCTCATGTTTAGAGGCTTGAAACCCACTACTAATCAGGTTTCACCTCAACGATTTTGAGGGTAAAAAATAACACGATCAGGCAATTCTTAACCATCTGATTTGTAGTTTATTTTATTAAACTTTACTTAACTTGTTTTTGACTGTTCAATAAATACAATAAAATCCATGGTTGGTATCACATGATTGAGCTGTTTTTTGGGCTAGGCAATCTTTTGGCTATAACCTATCCAATTAGTGGACCCTGGTTAATATCTTTTCATAGGACAAGAGTCCCAGAATAATCACCCCAAACTGTTTTTATTGTAGTATTTTTGTCATTATGAAATATTTTATTTGAGATTATTTAAAGGGAATAAGCTTTTAAAAGGATGGGTAAAATGGTAATTTAAACTCTTAGTCAGCTCCGTTTGTCATACCCCTTTTGTAGGTGAAGCTAATAGTTACTGATCTTCCTTGCTAACATAGCACTTCACTAGACCAGCTCCAGCTGACATGAATTCTTTCCTACTAATCACCAATTGCACTGAACATAAAACACTACAAGAAAAAGAAAAAAAAGATTTTCCTTCAATTTCTAATAATAATAAATTATATATTCTTAGCCATTCTTTCTAATTTCAATTTTTTTTGGATGAAGAGCATAAGTTCAATAATTCATTCAATCATAGAAAATAGCTGATTACAAGATTTTGAATCAAGAATCACAGCTAGATCACCCATAACATGAGTTTTAAATGACACTAAGTTAATGGGGACAACTTGGGATTTTCTTGCTTTCATTGTGGCATATATGGCTAGCCAGGAATTTGGAGATTTTAAGAGGCAAGAGTCGTCACACAGGACAAACCCGCACTACCACCGGCAAGGAGGGGCAAGTACTAACCCAATTTGTTTAAACATCCACCATAGTGAATTTTCAATTTAATTGAAAAAGTGAATTCTCACATTTTTTGGGGTAAGTGTCTGTTTCGTGGTTTGGCAACTTAATTTGCTTGCAGGAGAGGATTTTTTTTCTTAGACATGTAAGATTTTATTCTTAAATAAAACAATTAATCATCTCTCCTAAAACCATAAGGTTATAGGAGAGGTTAGAGTTAATATACTTTATATATTTTAACACTCCCCTTTAGGAGGGACACTCTTGGACAATGAACGTGAGGAAGCTAGGTGCGAGACCCGAGAGAATAATTATTTTCACAGGGGGATTTGAATTTGCGACCTAAAACCTGCTCTGATATAGGGATGCAAATATCTGATTATTATCTGTATTCGGTTCATATTTGTGTTCGTTTAAAGCAAATATGAATTTCTATGTATCTAATTCGATTAAATATTTGTTCATTTAAAAAATATCTGATTATAACTAAACCGAATATGGATATATACACATCCGTTCCAACTATATATATATATATATATATACACACCCATTGATTGAATTAAATTAATAGTTGTATTATAATATTGTAGGTTATTTTATTTTATACATACTATTGTAGGTTATGTTACATTATAGTAGAATATGTAGATACTTTTAACATTAATCCTAACCTAATGGATACGAATATTGTTGCTACAGCAGATACAACCCTAGAATTTTCATGTGATGAATACGGATCTAAAACCACTCACGATCTATGCAATAAAGAATAAAATAGTGCAAACAAATTAACAATCACACAAAACAAGGATTTTTACGTGGTTTGGCAATGCGCTTACATCCACAAGAGATAATCAACTTTTTCATTATAAGAATGCAAGACCAGTACAAAGAAGTGTGTTTTCCAGAAACCAAAACCCACACCTTTTCCCCTTGTACACCCTCTCTCTCACACTCTCAAAACCTTGAAGAAAACCCCACAAAAACCCCTTGTGGCTATTTTTCTTATCACTCTTGACTTTTATTGTAATTTAGTTTATATTAGCTAGGGTTTTCTTTTCTTTTGTTTTGTCGTCAACGATTCCTCTTGCAAAAGGAGTCTTAGCTCCAATATAACTTCATCGTTGTAAAGCCACACTCAACAAATCTCCACCTTGGTTTTATTTTCAATCCCTTAAAGATTTATTGTTGAAGTTAACTCCATTTGTATCTTTGTCAAGACACAAAACCTGTGACATGTGCACCACTCCACTTTGGCTCACATTCGAAAACCACTTTGGAGAAAACCTACACTCATCCTTCTTAGTGAACTTTGAGTCATATATACCTAGAATGCACCTCCACCTCAAACCTAAATCATATCTTGTCTTTTATCACCGCAAACAACCATTATCCTTGAAGAACCACCTCTACACATACCATCAAATCAATTCGGTACTGACACCATCTGACTCGATTATAACGCAACCAATGCACATGTGTAGTTACCTCGAGTCCATTCATCTAGTCAACTACAAAGAAGGACATTGATCTATCCTCTCTAACCATATGAATTTTCTCACCATTGTCTGTCACCTGGAAACTTGTAACACATATCTTTGCCCTAACTATGAAAGAGACCTTGCAAAAGCACTTATTACTCCATACACCTCATTTCCAGCTACTCGTTAAGGTCAAAGGAACATCATTAATCATTGTAGTTCCCATTAGACGATATAAACCATCACACTTTTCTCCATTTATTAGGATTAAACAACAGCGTGTGATTCTTATGGCTCCATTTGTAGTTGAATACTTGTAACTCATAGAATCTGACTGGCTTATGAATATTAATTTCTTTCGCATCTTTAAGACATATGCCACACCATCTAAAGTATAAATCATTCCATCAAACATCTTGATTTTTACTGTCCTAACACTCATGACGTTGCAAGTAAACCCATCACTTAAAAAAACAAAACATGTTTTCTTCTTTTGAAACATATCAAAATATTTTTTCTTGGAGCATTTATGAACAAACAACTTGAATCTAATATCCACTCATCATGAGAAAAAATGTTCATACCTCTGAAAACTGTGAGAGTATCTCCATTGTACTCCTCATATTCCTCTGCTAACATTGTACTGGGATTGTCACTTTTTTATTTGTCAGCATGTTCTAGACAATCCCATTTCATGTGGTCATATTCCTTAGAATGAAAACACTGCACCTTGCTCTTTCCTCTAGACTTGGACTTAGACTTGGACTTGTTACTCCCAGATTTTTCAATAGATGACCTTCCTTTGCAATTCTCTACTATACCAATTAACCCAAAATCTTGACCTCCTTCAAGATTTGGTCTCCTCCTAATCTCATTAGATAAGATCAATGTCGTGATGTCCTTAGGTTTATTGTATCTTTATTGAATAGTAACATTATCACCAAGTTATAGTAAGAATCAAGAAGTAAGGTAAGAAGCAAGAAAACTTTGTCATCTTCCCCTCCACCTTGAAATCAACTTTGTACAGTTGATCTAAGAGTTGGTTGAACATGTTTAAGTGCTTCAACAGATTCACACATTCCAACATCTTAAGCCCGTATAGTTGCCGCTTCAGATATAGCTTGTTGGTGAGACTCTTTCCTATGTAAAGTTTCTCCAACTTCTACCATAAAACCGGTGTCAAATCATCATCCATAATGTTAAACAAAATGTTATCCACAAGACAAAGATTATATCTTGTCAATCATCATCCTTCATCTCCTTGGATTTTCTTTTCTTTCCATGCAATGTCTTGTACTAATACATCATTCACTTTTCTTTGTCAATGAGTGAAACTACGATTTTCATCAATGTTTTCCACAAAAAATGGCTGATGGAAGTCTTTATTGCTATCATGAATCAACCTAAATTTTTTAGAAAGTAACCCTTTAAATAAAAAATATTTTTACTCACTGGTTTCTTCCTCTTCCTCCCAAACATGAATCAGAAACTTTGATACCAATTGTTGGTGTAACGGAAACAACCTTAGAATTCCACATGATGAATATAGGTCTAAAACCACTCACGATTTTTGTAATAAAGAATAAAATAGTACAAAGATATTACCAATCACACAAAACGAGGATTTTTACGTGGTTCAGTGATGTACCTACATCCACGAGAGAGAACCAACTTTCTTCATTGTGAGAATGCAAAACCCGTACAAATAAGTATGTTTTCTAAAACCTAAAACCCACACCTTTTTCCATTATGCACATTTTCTCTCACACACTCTCAAACCCTTAAAGAAAACTGTACAAGAACCCCTTGCGATTACTCCTCTTATCACTCTTAGATTTTACCCTAATTTATTTTATATTAGGGTTTTCCATTCTCTTGTTTAGCGAACAACGACTCCTCTTGCAAAAAAAATCTTAGCTCTATTGTAACCCCCACTGTTAGATCTTCTCAAGATCCAACGTATGGAAAATAAAGCCACACTCAACAAGCATATTAACCTAACTTAATGAATTTGTTTAATTGGATATATCAGTATTTATATCTGACATTCGACTAACTTAACGGATATGAATATGAACCTATATATATCTGATTTGATTAAATATCCGTATTTCATTTTTAAAATCCGATTATAAATGAACCAAATACAAATATGCTAGTATCTGGATCATATCCAGTTTGTGTCCCTACTCTGATACGTTGTTAAACAAAGCAATTAACCGTCTCTCCTAAAACCCAAAGATTATAGGAGATGTTAGAATTAATATGCTCAATATATTTCAACATTTATTAAAGGGTCTCATCTCCCCAAAAGCTGAAGTTTACAAATACTTCCATTAGAATTCTGGAAAGAACAATAGGAGTATCTCTAAGAAGGCTTTTATTTTAGAATTGAAAATGAATTTTCAGAGTTGCCAAAGGAAAGTATTCAGATATGATGCAATTTGGCCTCTATTTGATATGGATCCATTTGGCTTGTATGTATAATCTTATATATATATATATATATATATATATATATATATATATAGAGAGAGAGAGAGAGAGAGAGAGAGAGAGAGAG
>JAOXJP010037701.1:0-16534 GCA_025762735.1 Platanus orientalis
AACTATCCGCTCGGATAATAATCGAATTCGGATATACATGAAATATAAATGAGCCAAATTCGGATATACTACTATCCACATCGAATCCAGCTCATTTGCATCCCTACATACAACCATTAGTTTAAGGGTATTTTAGTCATTTAATTATTTTTATTAATTAAGGTTCTAAATAGGCTAGATGGCCAGACCTATGTAACAATTTGAAATTGGGAATAAAGAATTGCTTTGGGAGCTCATGATTGGAGTTAATATCCTATTCCATTCACCCTCACATGAAGGTGAGTTTCTAGCTCTCCCTCTCTGCTTTCCAATCGGACACATATCTTCTTCTTCTCCTTCTTCTTTTCTTCTTCTTCTTCCTCTTTTCTCTATTACTTTATTGCATCCTGCTACGTTTCTTTTAATTTCTACACATCTAGTTACTTTTTTATTTAAAACTTCATCAAGAATCAAGTAATCTTGAATTCTTAAATCTGAAATTTTCTGTACAGTGAATACCAACCATCTTTTTCATATTTCATCATGAAAACCCAAATTTCCTCTTAATCCCATCTTCTAAACCCTAACCCTAGACTGGTTAAGCATTTTTTCCAATCAAGAAACCCTAAATTCCTTTCTTTCTATCCAAGAACCTACTTATACCTGTCAGCACTATCAAGAACCTATCTTTCCATATCTTTCTATTAAAGAAAGTTTCAAGAAGGGTTTATTTCACCCTTTGGTTATACATATAGGCAGATCTCATCATTCTTTCTTTTAAGAAAAATCAAAACCTAACCTTTTTGCAACCTTGTGGCATCCATAGTTGCACTATAACAGTACTGTTTTTTCTTTTTTTTCAGCATACCTTACTCTTTTCTTGATCCATTCGGCCACTCCTAATCAGCTCTATTCAGTCCCCTTTCTTTAGCCCATAAACAGCCCATGGCCAGAGCTAAACCAGCCTTATTTCAGCCTTCTTTCTTTTTCTTCTTGACATAATTGATTCCCATCACCTTCTTGAATTCTTGTAGGAACCTAATTCTTTAGGTATCCTACATCTAGACTCCTAACACAATACCAAGCTATGATGGTGGCCTGCTCAAAATTTGAGGACGAATTTCTCCCCACCCCGGGTGAATGATGCAGACAAAAAGTAGAGGCTCTTGTATGTGCCTCCACATAAGAGGGCTAGGTTCAGGTCTGTAATTTATTAGGGCATTTTAAGGGGAGGGATAATGATGTAGTACAAACCGGAAACCCCAAATAATTGTTCGATTGAAAGTGCGGAAGCTAGAACTTTCATGAATTGAATTAAACACACATAAGTAGCCATGAAACTAAGGAAAATAGGAAATACAATAATAGAAATAGAGTTTAGAAGAATTTAGAATGAAAAGAAAATTAAAATAATGAAAAATACCTAAAGATTGTATGTCTGTAATGTTGGATAAGAAGTCCAAAAAATACCGAAATGCTCCTCCGATGCATTAGAAAATTCCAAAATTTCAAGTTTATAACATGTACCAGGGTTCTTCAGTCCAAATTTCAAAGGATCTGGACAAGTTTTGATTTGTCAAATCCTTAAATTTCATAAGACTTAAAGATTCCTTTAATGGTGGATGGAGGAAAAACACAGAATCTTTTGAAATTAAGAGGGGAATTAAAGGGGAAAATTGGGGGTTTTGCAGGGGATCCTAAGGGGATCAAAGCCCTTGGAGAAAGCAATGAAGAATAAGAACTATAGGGGATGCGATTTTAGTTCTCCATATACCCAAAAAAATTTAGTAACTACAACCAACGATGGAAAAAGAGGGGAGACTAGAGTGGCATCACCCTTGGAAGGAAAAGAGGACCAGCCTATGCCTGCCTTGGGAAACAACTCAATAACACACTTTGTGTAATCAATCTTCAATGATTTAATTCTTATGGATGGGTGCCTTTCTCCCTCCAAGGGTGATGCCACTCTAGGCTCCCATCTCTCTCCATGTGCGTTGTAACACTCCAAAGTGCACGTGTGAGATTCACTCACCCTCCCAGGTATCTCCTTTATCTCTTCTTCTCTTTCTCTTCTCTTATCTTTCTCTTCTTCTTCTTCCTCCCTTCTTAATTTCAAAAGATTCTCTGTTGAAAACCTCCATTAAAGAACCTTCTATTTTCTAAAATTTTATGATTTGAATTATCAAAACTTATTCAAACTGCATGAAATTTTAACTATAGAACCCTTAGGTATGTCAGAAAATATATGGAAAGTTCCATAATTTTCTGACACACAACCAAAAGTATTTTGGTAATTTCCTAGAAATTCCATAATTGCCCTTTGGGCTTCTTTCTCTCTTCTCTTCTTTTTTGTTCCTTTTCAACCTAACCTCTTATTGTATATTATATTCTTTGATTTCACATAGTTTGTGGATCCTTTAAATATTTAATATTCAAATCTACATTTATTTGCTTCCGCACTTATACCTTAACAATTGTTTAAGCCTTGTGGAATAGCCGACATCAATTTTCGGTATCATCTCCATTGTGTTGCGTCAAATTTTGTATCAAATCTAGGTTCCAACTAATTCCTATCTAGTTAGGTTCCTATAGGTATCTTATTCTTCATGTTTTCTCAGTTAGTTCCACCAAGCTGAAATCCCTAGAGCTTTCCAAGTGTTTACATCATGAACTACGAAGGTTGTGAAGATCCTCTATTTTTGTATCATCAAGAACTCTACCATGATCCTCAAACTTTTTAAAGATATGAAAATATGGTCGAAAATCTAGGGAAACATAAACTTAAGCAAGAGCTTAATCGATTGGAAAGGGTATGGCAAGGGAATTGTCCTGATTATTGGCACCACATGATCCCTAAATGTCAACGGGATATTATTCAGACTAGGTTTCAAGAAATTGAAAAACGTGAAAGAGTTTGTATAGCAGCTTAAGAGATACTTGATCTAATCAAGGCTATACAGGAACAATTCAGAGTAGAATGGGAAGTAAGAATTGAAATTTGTACTTTAATTCCAGTTCAAAAACGTGAATCTTACAGCCAGAAAAAAGTCTAGAAAAAGTCAAAGGCCAAAAAATGAAGAGATGCAAGCGAAAGAGTACTTGTAAAGACTCCATACTTGGTCCTCCTCCACTTTTCATATTGCAGATCATCACCAAAGACCATATTTCACCAAATCCCGAGATGATTCCAACTTGAACAAAAACCTGGAAGCAGACCAGATTAAAATAAAGGTCTAAGAAGCCATCAAGTCCAAAAGGTACATGCAAGTCTTCAATCCTTGAACCTCCACCACATCGTCCCCTAATTTTGAGGAACCCAGAACATTCCATTAGAAGCTGTGGAGAGTGGTCGTCATCAAATTCAATGTCGAATTTCTCCACACCCCGGGGGAATGATACAAACAACAATGCTAGACTTATATATGTACCCCCACATAAGAGAGCACGATTCAAAATTGAGTGTTATGTGGGGTTATTTAGGATCTTGTAAGGGGTGGGTACATTTTGTAATAAGGTCTTTCATGTTAAGGGTAGATTAGGATTTTTATTTGTAAGGGTTTGTTTGTAATTAGGCTAAAAGCCATGGTCTAAATTGGGATTGTAGTGGGTTGGTTGTCTCTACATGTTATTTGTCTTTTATTAGGTTGTCATATTCAACAAATGGGCCCCACAAAGAGTCTTAATCAACAGCCCTTGTGCCCATAAGTTTTTAGAAGTTTTAAATTTAGAAAGCAAGTTTTTTGAAGTCTTAGAGTTTAGGGAGCTTTGGTTAGCTAAGTCTCTTAGAGTTTTAGAAGTTTTTATTTTATGCAAGTTTCCATTATTTTGAGTTTTGTAAGTGAAAATTAATTAAACAAAGTGTGTTATTGGGTAGTCTCCCAAGGCAGCCATGGGTTGGTCTTTTCTCCCTCTAAGGATAATGCCACTCTAGGCTCCCCACTCTCTCTCTATATGGGTTATGGCACTCCAAGGTGCACATGTGGGATTCATTCACCCTCCCACATATCTCCATTATCTCTTCTTCTTCTCTATTTTTCTCTTCTTGTTTTCTTCTCCTATTTTCCTCTTCTTAATTTCAAAAGATTCCCTGTTGAAAGTCTCCATAAAGAACCTTCTATTTTTTGAAATTCCATGATTTGAATTATCAAAACTTATTCAAATTGTATGAAATTTTAATTGTAAAACCCTTAGGTACGTCAAAAAATATCTCGAAAGTTTCATAATTTTCTTACACACGACCAAGGGTATTTTGATAATTTTGTGGGTTCTGTCCAAAAAATCCAAAATTGTCCTTTGGGCTTCTTTCTCTCTTTTTTGTTCCTTTTCAACTTAACCTCTTGGTTATATTTTATTCTCTGATTTCTCATAGTTTGTAGCTCATTTAAGCGTTTAATATTCAAATCTTAATGTATTTGTTTCTGCACATATACCTTAACAATTGTTTGAGCCATGTAAGATAGCCTACATCATTTTTTGGTATCATCTCCATTGTTTTGCATCAAATTTGGTATCAAAGACAGATTCCAAAAAATTCCTATCTAGTTGGATTCCTGTGGGTCTCTTATTCTTCAGGTTTTCTTAATTAGTTCCACCTAGCTGAAATTCCAAGAGCTTTCCAAGTGTTTACACCATGAGTTACAAAGGTTGTGAAGATCCTCTATTTTGGTATCATCAAGAACTCTACCATGATCCTTGTGTTGAGATACAATTTATTGAGGTTAGTATGGTCACATTGGTTGTATACATTAATTAGATATATATATATAGAGAGAGAGAGAGTACATGGATACTCTAATACAAATTTTTTCTAAAATCTCTCGTTCTTTTCGCTTCCTTTCTTTCTTTTTCTTATTCTTCTAAAATTTGTGATTCTAATATATTCTCGCAAGATTCAACTTGGTATCAGAGTAGGAATCAATACTGGAAAAAATACATGTTAAGGTTCAAAAATTAAAGCTGACATCAACATATCTGTAAAGGTGTCAGAGTTTAAGGAGCATACTGTTTGGATTGTGATGATTTATGGATATTTTTTATCATTTTTTCAAAACAATTTATCACTGTAAGTGTGTTTTTTTAATGATTTTTCTCAGGAAATCAAAAACCCCAAGTTTTGGGTTTTTTCGATTAGATCTGATAAAGGAGGTTTGGGATTAATTTCTTAAAAGGTTTTTTTTTTTTTTTTTTTGTGGGTAACAAGTAGAAACAAACCCCGTGCGATTTGGTTGTGATTTGTGGGAGATCTATTAGATCTCATAAAAAAGGAAGTTCAACATCCCTACTGGCCAAAAATTTTGGGTTCGTTTTTCAAGTTTTGATTTCTTTCTTTTATCAGTGTTGAAGATTTGTGATGAACCCTGGCAAGTTGCAAGGAATCTCTCAATTGCGTATCAATCGAAAAAGTTTTGTGTGACTTGTGGGATACCATAGTCATGTTGCATATGTATTCCCTTTGTTCAGACCAAGTATCAAATTGCAAATGTATTCACAAAAGGTCTGAGTAGTACTCAATTTTCATACCTTGTAGACAAGCTGAGAATAATAAATATATAGTCACCAGCTTAAGAGGGAGTGTTGAGATACAATGAATTGCGGTAGTATGGTCATATTAGTTGTATACATGTATCTATATGGTATACCACACCAAGGGTATACCAACTCTCTACATATATATAAATAAATACATATAGAGTAGATGGATACTCTAATATGAATTTTCTCAAAAATCTCTCTAGTTCTTTTCTCTTCCTTTGTTTCTTTCTTCTTATTATTCTTCTATATTTTGTGATTTTAATCTATTCTCACAAGATTCAACTCCTCGAACTTTTCAAAGATAAGAAAGCATGGTCAAAAATCTAGGGGAACATAAACTCAGGCAAGAACTTAATCGATTTGAAAGGATAATGCAAGAAAATTGTTTTGATTATTGGCACCACATGATCCTTAAAGGTCAATGTGATATTATTTAGTCCAGACTTCAAGAAATTGAAAAGCAAGAAAGATTTTGTGTAGTAAGTCAAGAGATGCTTGATCTGATCAAGGCTATATGGGACCAATTTAGAGTAGAACGGGAAGCAAGAATTGAGATTCATACTTCAGTTCCAGTTCAAAAGCCTTAATATGACAGCCAGACAAAAGCACAGAAGAAGTCAAAGGCCAAAAAAAGGAAGAGATGCAGGCGAAAGAGTCCTCGTAAAGACTTCACACTTGGTCTTCCTCCACTTCCATGTTGCAAATCATCACCAAAGGCTAGATTTTGCCAAAGAACAAGAAGATTCCATCTTGAATAAAAGACCAGAAGTGGACCAGATCAAGAACAGGATTCAAGAAGCCATCAAGTCTAAAAGGTACATGCAAGTCTTCATTCCTTGGACCTCCACCACATCATCACCCAATTTTGAAGAACCTAAAATATTCCATTAAAAGCTGTGATGAAGAGTGTCCATCATCAAATTCGAGGTCGCATATCTTCACATCCCTGGAGAATGATGCAGACAGCAATGCTAGACTTATGTAAGTACCCCCACTTAAGATAACACGATTTAAAATTGAGTGTTATGTGGGGTATTTGGGATCTTGTAAGGGGTGGGTACATTTTGTAATTAAGTCTTTTGCCTTAAAGGTAGATTAGGATTTTTATTTGCAAGGGTTTGTTTGTAATAAAGTTAAAAGCTATGATCTAAATTTAAATTGTAGTGGGTTGGTTGTCTCTACAAATTGTTTGTCTTTTAGCAGATTGTCATATTCAATAAATAGGCCCCACAAATAGTGCTAATCAACAACCCATGTGCCCATAAGTTTTTAGAAGTTTTAAATTTAGAAAATAAGTTTTTTGAAGTCTTAGAGTTTAGGGAAGTTTGGTTAACAAGTCTCTTAGATTTTTAGAAGTTTATATTTTATACAAGTTTCCATTATTTTGAATTTTGTAAGCCTATTTAAAGGCAACCCCCTCCCCCAGATTTTAAAGTGAAGATTGATTAAACAAAGAGTGTTATTAGGTGGTTTCCTAAGGTAGTCATGGCCCCTCCAGGGTGATGCCACTCTAGGCTCCCCTCTCTCTCCATGTGTGTGGCACTCCAAGGTGCATGTGTGAGATTCACTCACCCTTTCCCTTATCTCTTCTTCTTCTCTATTATTCTCTTTTTCTCCTTCTCTTCTCCTATATTCCTCTTCTTCTTCCTCACTTCTTAATTTCAAAAGATTCCTTATTGAAAACATCCATTCAAGAACCTTCAATTTTCTGAAATTTCATGATTTGACAATCAAAACTTATTCAAATTACATGAAATTTTAACTGTAGAACCCTTAGGTACGTCAAAAAATATATGGAAAGTTTCACAATTTTCTAACACATGATCAAGGGTATTTTGATAATTTTGTGGGTTTTACCTAAAAATTCCAAAATTTCCCTTTGGGCTTCTTTCTCTCTTTTCTGTTCCATTTCAACCTAAACTCTTATTTTATATTTTATTCTCCAATTTCTCATAGTTTGTGGCTCATTTAAGTGTTTAATATCCAAATCTTAATTTATTTGCTTTTACACTTATACCTTAACAATTGTTTAAGCCTCATGGGATAGCCTACATCTTTTTTTGGTATCATCTCCATTCTTTTACATCAAATTTGGTATCACAGATAGGTTCCAACTAATTCCTATCTAGTTGGGTTCCTATGGGTCTCTTAAAGTTTTCTTAGTTAGTTCCACCTAGCTGAAGCCTGAAATTCCAAGAGCTTTCCAAGTGTTTACATCATGAGTTACAAAGGTTGTGAAGATCCTCTATTTTGGTATCATTAGGAACTCTACCATGATCCTCAAACTTTTTAAAGGTCAATGTGGTATTATTCAGACCAAGCTTCAAGAAATTGAAAAGCGTGAAAGAGTTCGTATAACAGCTCAAGAGATACTTCATCTGATCAAGGCAATACAAGAACAATTCAAAGTAGAATGGGAAGCAAAAATTGAGATTCGTACTTCAATTCCAGTTCAAAAACCTGAATATAACAGCCAAAAAGAAGCCCGGAAAAAGTCAAAGGCCAGAAAAAGAAGAGATGCAAATGAAAGAGTAATTGTAAAGACTCCATATTTGGTCATCCTCCACTTTTCATGTTGCAGATTATCACCAAAGACCAGATTTCACCAAAGCCCGAGATGATTCCAATTCAAACAAAAACCCGGAAGCAGACCAAATTAAAATAAAGGTCTAAGAAACCATCAAGTCCAAAAGCTACATGCAAGTCTTCAATCCTCGGACCTCCACCACATCGTCCCCCAATTTTGCGAAACCCGGAACATTCCATTAGAAGCTGTGATGGAGAGTGGTCGTCATCAAATTCAGTGTCAAATTTCTCCACACCTTGGGGAAATGATACAAACAACAATGTTAGACTTATGTATGTACCCCCACATAAGAGACCACGATTTAAAATTGAGTGTTATGTGGGGTTATTTGGGATCTTGTAAGGGGTGGGTACTTTTTTGTAATAAGGCATTTTGTGTCAAGGGTATATTAGGATTTTTATTTGCAAGAGTTTGTTTCTAAGATAAAAGTCAGGGTCTAAATTGGGATTGTAATGAGCTAGTTGTCCCTACATTTTGTTAGTTCTTTAGTGGATTGCCATACTCAACAAATGGGCCCCACAAAGAGTGCTAGTCAACAGCTCATGCATCCATAAGGTTTTCGAAGTTTTAAATTTAGAAAGTAAGTTTTTTGATGTCTTAGAGTTTAGGAAAGTTTGGTTAGCAAGTCTCTTAGATTTTTAGAAGTTTTTATTTTATGCAAGTTTCCATTATTTTGAGTTTTATGAGCCTATTTAAAAACACCCCCTCTCTCATATTTTATAGTGAAGATTGATTAAACAAAGTGTATTATTGGGTGGTTTCCCTAAGCAACCATAGGCAAGTTCTTTCTCCCTCCAAGGGTGATGCCACTCTAGGCTCCCCTATTTCTACCATGTGGGTTGTATCACTCCAAAGTGCACGTGTGAGATTTACTCACCCTTCCAAGTATCTCCCTTATCTCTTCTTCTTTTTTATTATTCTCTTCTTCTCTTTCTCTTATCCTATCTTCCTCTTTTTCTTCTTCCTCCTCCCTTCTTAATTTCAAAAGATTCCTTGTTGAAAACCTCCATTAAAGAACCTTTTATTTTCTAAAATTTCATGATTTGAACTATCAAAACTTATTCAAATTACATGAAATTTTAACTATAGAACCCTTAGATACATCAGAAAATATCTAGAAAGTTTCATAATTTTATAATGCACAATCAGGGGTATTTTGGTAATTTCATAGGTTCTACCCTATGGGCATCGGGGTGAATTCGCATCACCCTACTCATCTCTCACGGTTTGGTAATTTCATAGGTTCTACTTTATGGGCATCGGGGTGAATTCGCATCACCCTACTCATCTCTCGCAGTTCTTGCCCCCAATTCACCGCGGTCATGCGATGGTCTCAAGAGTGTGTTAGGTGAAGGTTAATCCTATAGCTGGCCAAGCCAGAGTTCTTTGGGAGTCACCACCAACTCGGGTTTACATATGAAGTTAGACATCGGTTTCTTTTTTCAGGGAAAGTAAGTCTAGACCCTAAGGTCTAGTATATAAGACTCCTAATTCAAGTCTGGTTTCCAAATACTTGGATAAACTGTTTTGTTGTGGTTTGGGAAGGTGTTAAACACCCCAATAATCTCACATTTTTAAGGTGGCTACTAATTACATGTATACCATGAATTGCAATAGAGTATGTGCCTTTCGTAATTGAAAACAAACCATTTGTGGGTTTTTTTATAAATTGAAGTCTGGTTTTAAACTTAACGCCTATATTTTACGTTCAACAACTTAATTTCACTTTGTGTAAAATTTAGGCGTCAGGCACCCAGCTACCAATGTTTGGGTCCAATCCTACATTTAAGGTTGGTCAGTGATATTTTTAGTTGTTTTAGGATTTTGGGGATGGGTGAGACCCTACTTGGGTCTTTGGATGTAAGCTGAATGGAACTAGTAGGTCCCACAGGCTTGACGCCTGAATTTAGGTTTAACACCTGGATTTTCATACTTGATGCCTGAATTTTACTGCATGTAAAATCTAGGCGTTAGGTAGTCCAATAGTCTATATTGGGCTAGTTTAGATCATTATGGTTCATGGTTGTTTATGGGTCATCTTTAAGGCATGCAATCAAAAGGAATACTCACAGTGGTGAGCCCTCCATGCCATGCACATACACATACATGCATAAATATCATTCAAAATTAACCTAGAAAGAGAAACAAATAAACAAGCAAAGCAGACTAACCTACATGCAGTCAACATATATTAAGTAAACACAAAAATAATAATAAAATAATAAAATAAAGACTGACGCTTAGTTTTGAAGTTAATGCTTATATTTTAGTCTTGATGCCTGAATTTTATTGTAAGTAAAATTCAGGAGTTAGACACCTTTCAAGCTGGGTATGACTTAAAATAGGTATCCCAAGCTTGTCCCACTTGTTTTAGGTTGTACCAAGGGTCTTGGGCATGTTTGGGACCTTGTGAAAGTCATTGATCCTTAATCAGAGAGGATGGGTGGGTCCCACAAACCTTGTTACAGGTCTATGGGTTCATGCTTGAATTCTAGCTTAACGCCTGAATTTTAGTCTGACACTTGAATTTTTTAGAATGAAAATTCAGGCACTGGATCCATGGTGGGCCCTCCTTCTGGTCAAGTGTGAACCTCTTACAAGGCATAATCAAGTTGACTTATCAGCACTTGGTATAGGATCACAGGTGTTGTGAAAAAGTGCAAAAGAGTTACAAGTTTTAACACCTGAATTTCACTATAACGCATGTTTTTAATCCTGATGCATGAATTTTCATAGTGGAAATTCAGGCATTGGACCTTTGATGACCTAAGGTGGGTCCAATCAAGCACCTGACTTTTGTCATAGGTGTGTTGGGTTGTCTTGGGTGAGAACCTACCTGGATCTCTAGATGTGGATTACATAGGATGGTTAGGTCCCACAAACCTAATGCCTGATTTTTAATCCTAACGCCTAAATTTTTTATAGAATGGAAATTTAGGCGTTGAGACTAAGGAGGACCCACATTGGGACCAGCTATCAACCGCCTTGTCTAGGGTCCCAAGTGACTTTACAACTGAAGTAGCTAAGTTCTAGAGTCCAAGGGGTGGGCCCACAGGTCTAATACCTAAATTTCACATTAACAAGATGGATTTCATCTTGAATTCAAGCGTAAGGTTCTAAATAGAAATCCAGTAACCTGATTTTATGCCCATTTGGAGCCCTTAGGAGGCTCAAAAAATTATGATATTTTATATAGATGTCAGGCAACCTCTGGGGCGCTACCATAGAAAAATCAGATCAAAACAGTTAGCCAAGAAATAATTTAAAATCTAAGATCAAGACTGCCTTAAAATAAAATGAGCAGAGACATTGTTTATCTCTACTTTACAGACAAATTTCTAGGGCCCTATCATGCTCAGAATTTTATGAAATTTAACAGAGGTGTAGGACACCCACATAGGGGCCTACCATAAAAAAATCAGATCAAAACAATTATTATAAAAATAGATAAAATTCAAGACTCTTGTTGTAGCCCCTCTTATGAGGTCAAATGAGGCCTGACATGGTCATCTTAGCAATGTATAAAGATGAATAAAAATCTATAGTATAACCTTAAACAATTTAAACTAAGCATGCTTTGCACAAATAAAGAAAGAGAGGAAGAAGATTACATGACCAAGGCTTAAGGAAGGGGGGAGTTCTTAAGCTTTTCCTTGTTCTGTTCTCTTTTCTCCCCAAAATCACAAGGTAAATTTTTCTCTACCCTTTTTGACATGATTAGGTGGTATTTATAGGGTTAGAGTCCTTTGGATGGTTTCCAAGTGGGCCTTAGATGTGTGCCATGTGGCCCCTTGGTGATGTAAACAGGGTGATGTCATGGGGACACATGCCATGCAAATGGTGGGGAGGGGAGGTGTGCCAATCAAATTTGCCCATGTGGTTGGGGTTTCAACCACATGAAAATGGGTGAGGAGGCATTGCTAATGGGGAGAGGACATGTGGAGACTTGGAGGGCAAGGCTTAGGGGATGTGTGACATGTGAAGTGTGAGGCATGGAAAAGCATCCAATATTGGAAGAGGGAATGGCCTAGAACATGCCATGTGTCAAGAGGCTATGGAGTTCATGTGGCCATATAGAGATGAGCCCATGTGTCTAGGGCCATGGGATCAATGGAGAGGATGGAAACAAGTGTCAAATAGGTGGTGGAACAAGGTGGTTCCATGGAGATGAGGCCATGTGTCTAGGTGTTATGGAAGGGGTTTCCTACAAGTGACACATGACCTTTAAGAAGAATCGTATATGGGTGATGTGACATAAGGGGCCAATAGGAAGAGGACACTTGGCATGCCGAAGGGGAGCATAAGATTGATCCCAAATCAAGGGCTCTAAATCATGCTCCCAAAAAGAATGTTTTCCATCAATTAATGGGGCATTAATGAGGGGAACCCTAAAGTCTTAGCTCCTTAAATGCCCAATGATGACTTTTTCAGGGGAATCACCCCCCCTTACTATCGACTCTTACTTTTTGGGTTGCCGAGCTTAGAAGTCTACAAATTTGCAGTGTTTTTTGGGTCTTTCGGATGCTTCAGTCACAATGCCGTAATCGGAATCAAATTCCAAAAAGAATTGGCAGGGAGAATTTGGGTTAAAGTAACCCTAAAAACTCACAAACACATCTGGAAAAGGCAAAAAGGTAAAATTGATTTTCGAACCCTTAATATAAAAGGTAACCCTCAAGTTTTGTGAAGTGTAGCTTCAAATTGTTCACAAAATTGATACATGAGTAAGAAAATGTACGTAAAACCCTATTCTAATGTATGACGAATCTTAACTGGGACTAGAATTGGAATTTGTTAGGTTTGCTAGGGAAAAATGTTGGGTGACGGAGTGTTAGGGGCTTAAGGGTCCCAGAGACACAAGGACTAACTACTTAGAATTTGGACACCAAGATAATTATCGAGAGGTCTTTGAAAGTCGACAATTCACTAAAAATGTTTTGCCCTAATTTGGAGGGAAATGAAAAATCAGGATAGGCTGAATCTGCCAATGATTGGTGTCGAGAGAAAGTCTTTCAAAGGTAGTGGCAAACCCGAGAAAAGACAACTGACAGTTGGAAATTTGGTTGTTGGGGTAAGTTCTGGGGATTCACTAAGGGTCAACAGTATTTGAGAATGTATTAGTCTAATTTAGAGAGGAATAGGAAATTGGGATAGGTTGAGTTTGCCAATGATTGTTGCCGAGAGACGGTCTTTCGAAAGAAGGGGTAAACCCGAGAAATGACAATTAAGTGTTCAAAATTTAGGTTCCGAGAATTCACCAAGGGTCGACAACAGTTGAGAATGTCTTAACTTGATTTAGAGAGGAGTAGGAAATTGGGATAGGTCGAGTTTGCAAATGACTATTGCCGAGAAACAATATTTCAAAGGCAAGGGTAAACCTAAGAAATGACAACTGACTATTCGAAATCTGGGTTCCGTGGGAATTCTCAGGGATTCACTGAGAGTTAATAGCAGTTAAGAATGTCTTAACTTGATTTGGAGAGAAGTGAAAAATTAGGATAGGCTAAGTCTGCCAATGATTGTTGCCACGAGACAGTCTTTCAAAGGTAGGGGTAAACCCGAGAAACGACAATTGATTGTTCAAAATTTAGGTTCCAGGGGAAGTCCTGGGGATTCACCGAGGGTTAACAATAGTTGAGAATATCTTAACCAAATTTGGAGAAGAGTGGGAAATTGGGATAGGTTGAGTTTGACAATGACTGTTGTCGAGAAAGGGTCTTTCAAAGGCAAGGGTAAACCCAAGAAATGACAACTAACTATTCGAAATTTGGGTTTTGGGGAAATTCCAAAGGATTAATCGAGGGTCCGGATTCAATGGTATACAAACATTGAGGCTGTGAGAATATGAAGGGTAAAATCATAATTTCTCAACACAAAATGCTTCGCTATGGGAAGGTTTATGAAGGCTGAAGAATCTTGGAAATAATGTGATTTAACTGTCGAAAATTTGGAATCTTGTAGCTTTTTCGGTGATTCCAAAAAAATCAAGGCTTAACTAGAATAGGTGTATTTTGACAAGTCTTGAAGAGGGCTTTACACATAGCTTGATACTGGCAATGCTTTTCGCAACCAAAGTATCTATGGGAGACCTTATAGGAGGTGTCTTATTACCTAGAGTCTAGGCCTAGTCTTGGTTGTTTCTAAATTGGGGATGCCTAAAGTATAATTCTAAACAATGTTTGGATGAGCGTACCAGATCCATTAATTGACCTAAGTCAAAATTTGGGTGCTAACATGCCCAAAAATTCTAGAATTTCCCTTTAGGCTTATTTCTCTCTCTTTTCTACTTCTTTTCTGTTCTTTTCAACATAACCTCTTATTTTATATTCTATTTTTTGATTTCTCATAGTTTGTGGCTCTTTTAAGTGTTTAATATTCAAATCTTTATTTATTTGCTTCCGCACTTATACTTTAACAATTGTTTGAGCCTCGTGGGATAGCCTACATCAATTTTTTGTATCATCTACATTGTTTTGCATCACATACATAAGCCTCTTTGCAGTGTCCGCATCAAGTAGTTTTGTAATAAGATCTTTTTTACCAAGGGTGGTTTAGGCTTTATTTTAGGTAAGGGTATATTTGTAATAAGGAATAAGTGCCATGGGTTTTTTTTTGGTTGATTAATAGGGGTAAAATTTCCTATTTTTTGACTACTTAAAATAGCCCATGGGCCTTACAATATGTGTTGGCCATATGGCATCTAAAGGGGATATTTGGGAATCTTTCAAACACAACCAAGAGGGGCCCACAATAGCTGGTCGACAGCCCCATTCTTTAGAAAGTTTGAGAGTCTTCAAAGTCAATAAAGGGGACCCACCTATAGCTAGTTGCCCCTTCTTAGAGTGACTTTAGAAGTTTCAAAATATTACAAAACTTGGATTTAGAAAGCCTAGACTTTAGGGAATTCAGTTATTTAGTAATTTAAGTTTTTTTTTTTTGGATAAGTAAAAATTTTATTGAAAGAAGGAAAAAAAAGTAATAATACAACAGAACAGAAACCTCATAACTTATATTGGGATACAATTACTGAGATACATAGATAAAGAGCTCAACCCCCCTATTAGCTAACTTGCCGGCCTCCTCATTTTGCACCCGAGGAACATGCGAGAACAAACAACCGAGCTCAAGTAAAATTTCTTTGATTTCATAGACGAAGTTTCACATATGCCAGGACTGACAATCTTTACCTTGCCCCCAACCAATAACTACCATTGAATCCCCCTTAATAATACAGCCAACGATACCCATTTTCTTAAGCTCTCTTAGCCCCAATAGCATGGCAAGAGTTTCGGCTTTTATTGAATTACATATTCCAAGCAGACCACAAATCACTCTATAGATGCCTCCCGTATGGTCTCGAAGAATACATCCAAACCCCGTAGGTCCTAGATTTCCTTTAGATGCCCCCATCAAAATTGAGTTTTAATAAACCATGAGGGGAGTTCCAAACAGCAACCTGTGGCATAAGATCAATTGTCTCTAAAGAAGATATGGTAGTTACCTAATCTCTTAGAAATTCCGAGAGAACTAAACCTTTGAACTCCATCTTAGCTAACATCCAACCTCCTAGATCCTTAATGATGGCCTCAATCATCTCACCAGAACTTTTGAATTTGTCATTAAAAATTTTGTTGTTACGCTCCCTCCAAATGTCCCGAAGAATAGCATGGATTAGACATTCCCCAAACATTTTGTTTCTATCATTGGACCCATACCTCCACCAAGATTCAAATAATTGTGAGACCAATTCCGGCATAATCCAAGCGACTCCCATGCGAGAGAGAAAATGGGACCATACCTTGTATGTGAAAGGGCAATGAAGGAAGATGTGATGGCCCGATTTACTGTTTCTTTTGCAAAGGGGTACCACTGAGGTGAGAGATGCATGAAAGGTCTCCATTTTTTAAACATATTCATTGTGTTTATATGACTCAAGACAACAGTCCAAAAAAAAGCTTTCACTCTAGGCAGGACTGTTGGCTTCCAGACCATACGATGAGAGAAGGATTTCATCCCCAAGTTGGAATTGGATAGAGCATTGAAGAAAGATTTAAAAGAAAACTTCCCGAAAGACTCAACGACCAAAATCCTCTTATCCATGGCCCATCTTGAAAGAAACACATCCTGAAGTGAATTTACGATGGAGGTTACAATCGAAGCCTCCCGATCGAATAACACTCTAGTGAAGAGGAGATTCCAGGAGGGGCCATCAATGGATATGATGTCAGCCACCATATAATCTTTCTGGGAAGAGATGCGAAATAAATGAGGGTAAAGAGAAGCGAGTGAGGATTCACCCCACCATATATCCTTCCAAAATTTAATGTTTCTCCTATACCAAGAACAAATTTGGTAAGTGGTGTGAATAGGGGATATATATGAGAAATATTTTTCCAAAAGATAGATGCCGAGGCGGGGGTGGAGAGGGTACAATCC
>JAOXJP010037712.1:0-30863 GCA_025762735.1 Platanus orientalis
ATTCCCCCTCCTGAGTGTCCCATCAGGGGGGGTGTCGCACTTGATATCAGACCTAGTTGAAAAGCATTACATGGGCATCCATTACTCCACTTTTAAGAGTCCTTAGATAAGAATTTAATGACTCAGACCATCAAATAAGTTCAAATTAATAAAAAAAATTCTCAATATAGAAAGCTGGTCGTTCTTAAGTTGCAAGGCTAATCCTCTTTTACAATGAGTTTAATCAGTCTGTCTCGATGATCCATTTCACAGATGTTGTGTTTGCCTTGGAGATTTTGAGATCAAGGAGAAATTGCAGCAGATTCCTTCATGCAATCATGTGTTTCACACTGAATGTATTCAGCACTGGCTTCAGGCAAACACCACTTGTCCACTTTGCCGGGGTTCCATACATTTGACAATTAAATCTAACCTAGAGCCACCCGTTCGATTCAACCTGCTGCAACAAATGGATGCAAACACCGAACATCACCTGCAACTTGGAGCTCCCGAACGAGGGCTAGTTGGTGTGAATTTGAATGACCCGAATTTTCTGGCTGAAGATCGTTCTAGGAGATTCGAAGGATCAACTAGTGCGATGACATGTTTAACAGGACCTGGTGAATCGCAAGATTCATCAGTTTCAATGAGTAATGGAATGGATTATTCACATCGAGACGCAATTGTTGTCCAGATTTCAATAAATACTTCATGATCTTACCTGCATCATGCCTTTGTTGCAAATTGAAATGATTGTGTATCAAATATTATTTACATTACATGTAAATCCTTCCAAAGTTTAACTATAATTAAACTCACTCTTTTTCACCATGTCAAATTGTTCCAGATCTAATTACATTTGTAGCTTTAGATGCACTTTTTGGGAATGAATTATTTTGTCTCTTAACAGATTTGGTAGATAAGAGATTCGAATTGAGTGATTTTCTAAAAGAAACTGGTTCCATATGGCCCTGTCTTTTTTTTTTTTTTTTGGTAAATAAGCATTGCATATATGAAATTAAGACGGGACAGAACCCATCATAGAACTACAATCATAATTCAAAGATCCTCTAGCCATGCTGGAGGACTAGAGGACCCAATAACCTAAGAACTAACGTTAAGGCCTTGGGTTGCCAATAAATGAGCTGGACCATTGTCAACCCTTGGTATCCACGAAAAAGAGAAATCCTCAAACTTTGAGGTAGAAAAGAGTTTACAATCATCTATAATGAGACCCTTTACAGACCAAGGGCATAAGCTTATGTTACATTGGAAGAAGGAGATTAACTCCTTGAAGTTACCTTCCAAAATCACTCTTTTAAGTTCCAATTATTGGGCTTCTAAGAGGCCTAACCGAACTGTCATGCATTTCCCAACATCAACCGACCAGCAATTACCTGGTTCTGTCTAGGCTAGTGTCCACCATTATTACGAATGATGACAAAACCCCTGCAGCGGCCATTAGCATCTTTCACAGTGAATGAGCTATCAAAATTAATTTTAATGAACCGGCAAGGGTTGGAGGAGTCCAAAAGGCTATGTCGAACGATTCCACTGGACATTGGATGCTCTTTTTACTAGCTTTATATTCCTTGACCAGCATACAAGAGTCCAAAAATAGTTTAAAAATAGGGGGTGGAATTTTCAAAAAAAAAAAAAAAATCAAAATTTTATATTTCCATATGCTAAAAAAGTAAAGAGCAATGGTCGAAATGATATCACATTTTTTCAGATTTTGAAATATTCTTTAAATCAAACCAATTAGCAAAAGAGTCATTTACATTTAAATTAATTCTCAAAGACAAATGACTAGCAAACCAAATCCTTTTAACCAACTTACAAGTAAACAAGCAAGTAATGACTAGAGGAATCTTCTTCAATTTTACAAATCGGACAAATGAGGCTAATATCAATCTTCCTCTTATAGAGATTTCTATTGGTGGGGAAGGCATCCTTATAAGCTTTTTAGATGAAATGCTTGACTTTTTGAGGAATAGCTAAACCACACAACTTGTTCCAACAACTGGGAGAGGGGAGGATGGGTAATAGGTTGATTAGATATGAAAGGATATAGCCAACTGGTATGCAGATTTAATAGAAAAATTTCCTCTTCTATATATCATAGTGCCGCATTAACTCATCCTGGCTATTAATCATATTCAAAGGGATCTTAACAGTAGCCTGAAGCTCCTCCCTAGAAATAATATTCTCAATAGAAGAAAGATCCAACTTCTTTAAATCCCCATAAATTAAATCACAGGCGTAGGGAGGAAATGATAAAGGATTAGGATATAAAATTCTAAAATTATGACAAGAGGGGATCCAATCATTAGACTATAAATTAATGTTTTCTCCTGAACCCACTTTCCATCCAATACCTTTATTTAAAATATTTTTACCCTTTTGAATACTTTACCAGACCGAGAAACTATTGTTAATAGCCTTAGAGATCAAACAATAATTTAAGAAGACAAGCTCATAAAGAATTGAGATTTTTGAAAATTCTCCACACTTGTTTAGCAGGGAGGAACTTGTTAAAGGCATGCAATAGGTCTCTATAACCCAAACCACAATCCCTCTTTCATTTTCTAAGGATATTTTAGCAAATCCAATTAATTTTCTTTTTTGAGTTGTTTCCCCTCTAGAATTTTCTTTGGATTGAATTAATAGACTCATAGATTTTTTTGGCAAGGAGAAAACAAGACATAACATAGACAGGCATGATAGATACAGAAATCATAAGCAAAACTTTCTTACCAACTTGGTTAAGGAGCTTTGATTTCCCTTGAATTTTTACCCCTCTCTTCAATGGAAGAGAACAAAGATGCCTTATTTCTCCCAATAGAAGAGGGTAATCCCAAGTAATTGCTAAGAGTTTGAGTTTGATTAATGTTTAAGGCATTTGAACTAGTATTTTGAATTGTCTAAGGGTTCTAGAGTTAAAGAATAGTTTAAATTTATCATGATTAAAAACTTACTTAGAACCTTCACTAAAATTTTTGAGACAACCCAAAATAGACCGAACTTCACTCATTTTCACTTCAAATAAAATATAACAATCATTTGCAATGAGGGAGATGATATAACAATCATTTGCAAATATAACAATCATTCCTTTTTCTATTGTTGTTTATGTAGTTGCCATGATAATGAAAGTCGACGTCCCTTTTTACAAGGAAATGGAGGATTTTCGGGCATGTTTTATGTGAAAATGAAATGGCTCCTTGTAAGAAAGCAAGGAGTTGTGCGAGAAAATCACAAAAATCAAGGATTTGTTGCTCTCGGCAACTAGATGCCTAGAAAAGGAGAATCTTGAATAAATTTGTACAAGAATTGGAAAATCCCCCTTTTCATGGCAACCAAATAGGCGTATGTGTCTAGATCTATAAGAGTCTGGATTTGCTGAAATTACAATTACAGGAACTTGCTGAAATAGCCTTCGGAATCATGCTATGAATGTAATCATTTTAAATGAGATTTAATTCCCACCATTAACTCGCTATGATATCCAGTATTGCGTAAGATACCTTGAGTCCTCATATTTTGAGTGAATTTCCTTGAAATTTATAGAACTCTGGGTTCCTACAACCAATAGGCTGATCGAGTGACTGACTAGGCAATTACAAGGATGATGTCCACATGGCCTGTAATGGGCTATTAAGGGTGCTTAGTAGCTTGTTCTCCATATGCTAGCGTGTATGCTTATCAAGACACGCATTACCTCCCAATATTCTCTAAATTAACTGTTGGATACCTCACCACAAAGATGAAGGTAAATGATTAATTTTCAAAAAAGCTTTAAGAAAATGGCAAGCAACAAATAACCTTAGTTTTACCAAAAAAAAAAAAAAAAACAAATAACCTTAGTTTAGTACACAGTGCTCAATGTTTCACAAAAAGATCAGATAAAAAACCTAGATCCTTTGACATTGGACAGCAAAGAACCAGAAAAATATAATGAAGAAACTACCTAATTTCAAAGTTTTAATTACAAGAACTGTTGCTAATTAAGTAGAGAACCAATGCTAGTAAGCCTGACATCATCGTAGTCTTAGCGGGCATCTTTCCTATATCCGTCCTCAAGACAATAGCTTCATAAATTGGCCAACAATTTAACATCACAAACCCAGATATGAACAATTGCACAAACATTTCTCCTAGTTTACCATGGCTGAAGACTCCTGCAATTCCACTTATAAATGATACTAAGTTGAGTATGGCCACCATTGTTAGCGGCACAAACAAGGGCGATGAGACTCCGAACTCGAAGATGCCTTGGTCATATCGCTTGCCTTGTTCATCATCTATCACTTTGCTGGTTACATTGAATCCTGAAGCAGAAATGCCAACTGATTTGTGGATGTAGTCAATGAATCCAAATAGGAAAGAAGAGACTCCCCTTATCATCCACATTCTTTGATCGTTCCACCATCTTTGAATCGTTCCTCCTGCTAATATGAAATCTAGGAGATCTTGTACATAGGCTCCCAAGAAAAGGAACACGTACAGGTTGAACCAAGGGTCTGATATCTGTATTTGAAGTTGTTCTTTAATTAAGAATTATCTTAAACAACCCTAGGCTAACAGTAACTTCATAAACGTTTTTTGGCATTGTGCATCAAAATTTTACTTCATATGCATAATTTTTTTTGGTAATGTCACTTGAGCCTGTTACTGCTACATAGGGCAAACCCACACTACCACTGGCAGGGAGGGGCACACATCAACCCAATCCATTGGGGATGCTTCCCAGGGGACTTGAACCCCTAACCTCTCTCATGGAGAGACCATACCACAACCATCTCAGCTAGAGATGGTTTGGTATGCGCATGATTGATTTACCAATAACCAGTCATTACACAAAGAGAAATCTAAATGGGCCTCTGCATAATCACAAGCATGTGATGGTCGATCATGATATGACAATATTGATCATCCATAATTTTGGTCTATTGATATTCATATTACATACCTCTGGAAATATGGAAACTTGATTGAGGAGAGCAAGTTGTGGGATGAAGGCATAGATTGTGATTGGAATGGACCAAGTCGGCCAGAATGCATAATGTGCATAAGAAAGGCCCATGAGAAGGCCCATTGACCGAACCCCAAAGGTAACTGGGCTGTATTTGGAGAAGGCCACCTCCAACAGACCCACAGACCATCTCTTGTTCTGGGACAATACTTCACTGAGACTGATGGGTACATCCCCTAGGAAGGCTGCCTTCTTAGGATGGCAAAACACTGATTTCCATCCTTGACACTGCAACCGATAGCTCGTGTAGAAGTCCTCGACCAAGGATCCGTATCTGAACCCCATCTGTACATTTTAGAATCAACTCATCAATACTTTGCAATGATCTACCATTTAACAGACATTGGTTCAATTTTATGTCCTTCAAAAGTTTTAAACATACAAAAATTAAGAATAAAACAAGCTCACCTTGGTGCCCCAATTGGTCCCATGCTCATAATTACAACTTGCTACATGGTGAGCTAGTGTCAAAACTGCTGCTTCAGATCCGATAGGCTTGTTCTTAACATGATCTGGGTTTAGTTCTGGAATTTCTGAAGACAATATTAGTGATGAGGGTCCTCCAAAGAGTGCTCGTCGACGGAAAAAACATCCGGTACCAACATAACTCGTGCCAGAGAGTCCATTCATCCCAGTAGGATTTATTTGGTATGAACGCAGTAGTTGATTTCCATAGATGTCATCCTTGTTGATTCCATGGAAGAGTTGAGGAAATTGAACATAGGCTATTTTTGACCCCGATGAAGGGTCCAATAGATAGCAAAGCATCCGAAGAGGGGTTTTCGGATCATTTGAATACGTGTCGCAGTCTAAGGTTAGGACCACCGGTGCATTGGTCATGGTCGCAGACACACGAAGCTTCAACAAATGTACAAAACAATATAACTAAGTTGGTGTTGAGTGTATGAAAATTTCTTGATATAATTGTAAAGTGATGGAGGACAAAATATCTTGCAAAAGAATGCTTACCAGGACGTTAAGGGCACCAGCCTTAAAACAATGGGGTGAAGTCTTGCTTTTCTCTCTGGAGACATAGACAAGGTTTGGCAATATTTCAGCACCTGTGACATCCTTGTCCTTGCCACTCTCTAATAAAACCTGCTCTCTCAACATCGAATGACCAAAATGGTTACGTTGGTTATTCATTGAATCACAACCTTTCCATTATTACCCAATAGGTGACAAAATTACAGCTTGTTGAAACTAGAGGCGCATCAAACATACAAACAATAATTGTAAACCAAACCAAAGAAGCAAACAAAGAGACACAAAGTTTTAACCTATTTGATTCTTTGTCCTTTAGGGAAATGTAGTCATTTCTTCATGATATGAAAAGATAAAGAGATTTGCAAAACAATTATCTACCCAAGTAGTCACCTAAAACTAAGCCATGTGCCCTATTAGACCCCTCTTCTATACTCTCTCAAACCATGTTTTCTTTCATTACATCTGTTTAAGGAAAAATAAATCTCTGTGTGTGTGTGTGTGTGTGGGAGGCAAAAGAAGCATAAAACCAATTATGAGACTTTCTCACAACCAAAGTCAAATTCCTACTATATATACAAAGAAATCACCAAGCTTCAAAAAGAATTTAAATTAATCTCTATCTGTTTGCAACCACCTTGAAGATCATTTGTCATTCACCTTATGTTGCACCTGCAGTACGCTACTCCACACTTTTTTAGCATGAGGTGCTTCTACCCCACTCACTTGGAGTGAACTATTAATCTTCAGCACCTTAAAAGATTGAACAAGTTCAAGGAGTGCTTGCACTTCTCTGTACCAATCAGCTTTGCCAACATATCAGTTAACATTGAGTCTTCTTCATATATATCTTGCCATATAACACTGATTCATGTGTTTTATGATATTGACATCAATGTGTTTGGTCTAGGCATGATGCACTAGATTTTTACCAAATGCACAATATTTTGGCTTTCACAGTACAACTTTAATCCGTCTTGCTTTGTATTAATTACGACTATGTTACTAGAATATCAAGATCCATTGAACCTACAAGTATTTGAGAATCCACTTAACTACATTCCAATGCTTCTTGAAATGCTCTTATATTTGTTCTTGACAAGCTTCTTGAGATAAATTTGGTTTATTGTACACAATAGCAAAAATTAAGCTCTCAACTACGTTAGCATATGGTACTAATGACAGATCTTGAACTCATCATCTATAGGACATTGTTCCACAGATTATTTAAACTGACTTTCCAGTGCATTATTAGTAGGTTAGCAATCTTCATGTTAAACCATTTAGCACATTTCTACATAGTTATTTTGAGTTATCCATAATTTCTCTACTTTCTTGTCCATGTCAATCCATGCCAAGGATTAATTTTTTTTGAAGCACATAGTTACTTCAAGTAGAATTCCTAGTTCTACGTTGTCTTGAATCCATTCATCTCGTAAATATTCTTAATAGTGATAATCATATCATTATTGTTTAATTTCAAGAGAAACCGTTATCAAAAGTTTTTAAGTAAATATAACAATCATACTCATTGCTCATGTAATTGATCTACACCATAAAGGAATGGAAAAAGATCATGAGCTCAAGCAAAATTTCCTTAAGCATGCATAAGCATCTTGCTTGAGCTTTCACGTACCAAAAAAAGGCAGGCAAAAACCCAATCTATACCTTGGGTTTGCATTTTATTATTTATTTGTTCTATGTGGCAGTTTGAACAAGATTGCTTGTGCATGCTTGCGGAAACCTTGCTTGAGCTGATCTTTTGCCTAAAGGAATCAATACGCTTGCAGTACTGTTGAGTAGATTGCTTAAGAATTTAAAGCAATATCTTAAATTGCCAAAAACAGAATTTCTTACCTTGGTCTGTGAAGCATTCTAGTTTCTCCATGCAAATATATTGTTTTGAACTCATCATGAAAAAAACATCATTCTCACATCAAGCTACTCCAGCTCGAGATTGAACAATGTTACCATGTCAAGCATAATCCGTATATAAGTTTAACCACTAGAGAGAAGATTTTGGTGGCCTTTAGTTACCAATTGACCCTTGAATTTTTTTACCCTCTATTCCCTTGTGACTTCCTTTTATCCTATATACTCACTTGCAATCAGTCACTTTCATTCCCTTTGGTATATTTATCAGCTTTCAAATGTGTTCTTTTGAAGGGATTTTATCTTTCCATCATCTCATTCATCCATTGTTTCTATCATTAAAACTAATAGCACCTAAAAAATAAAAATAAAAATACTTATCGAAAAAAATAGCACCCAAAAAAAAAATATGGATCTCCACAATGAACAACGAAAGTAAAGGAAACCATGTCTTGGAACATTCCTAATACTTCCAAACTTCTTACCCTTTAATCATTGTTGTCTCTATCCCTATAGTCTTACACGCTGCATCATTCAAATAAAGATAGTTACTTCATTATAAGGTTAGTAAGTTTCAAACAAATCAATAGGATGGTACATATGATAAGAACATTAGAATTTTAAAATCATGCTTTAGCAAGATAGTTCATATATGTGAAGACCAATAGAATATCCCCTTCGCCATCCAAACTTCCACTGTAATAGTTGCTTCATTTGAAACATTTTCTATATTGTTTTTATTCTCTAGTGTTGATGCCAAAAACCTTCACTTTCTGATTAGATGATTAAGATTAAAATTTATGGTGCAAGATGATCTGCTGAGTTGCCAAGATTTGAAAATTTAAGATGTGGGACAGATGGCAAGCCATCATTAATTTGTTGCTAAACTGACATCAGTTACAAAAAAAAAAAAAAAAAATGTTGAATATCATTAGAAGAATTCCGACATTAGTTACAAGAACAGATGGAGAGATATCATTGGAGGAATTCCAACATCACTTACAAGAACATGTGACAAAATATCATTGGAAGAATTCTGATATCAGTTTCAATAATAAATGGTGGAATATCATTGGAAGAATTCCGACATTAGTTACAATAACAGATGGTAGAATATCTTTAGAGGAATTCCAATTTCAAATACAATTGGCAAAATATCATTGGAAGAATTTTGACATTAGTTACAATAACAGATAACGGAATATCATTGGAGGAATTACAACATTAGTTATAAGAACAAATTGTGGAATATCATTGGAGGAATTCCGATATCAGTTACGAGAATAGATGGAGATATAATATTGGTGGAAATTTGAAGTAAGTAGTTACTCAAATAGGTGACAAGATTATATTAGAAGAAATTTGAAGCAATAGTTACCTAGATAGGTGACAAAATGAATATTTAAGAGATGGTTTCTAAAACTGATTGATGTTGCAGATCTTAGGACAAATGATTGTATTGTCAATCCCATGGCTAAAACAATGTGGCTATGTCTAAGTGTTCCAAGCTCCAAACAAGAAGACAAGATGAACAAGATACTTAAAAACCCAAGTGAGTGGCAAATAAGAGGACCAAGAAAATAAAGACTAAGACCAAGAATTTAAGAAGGAGATCTCAGACAAGAGTAACAAGACAAAAGTGCAAAGACAAGAAGGCTCAAGTGATGCTCATGACCAAGGACAATCTCAGGACATGCTCACACCATGCATACTATATCAAAACTATAAAAATCACCAAGAGTGGAGTATGAGGTAGTAAAGTGGACCTTAGGACACCTGTTTTTAGCCCCAAAACATTGAAAAAATGAACCAACTCAAAAATTCTGATGATAGAAAAATTCAGGTAAAAGGTCCCCTGATCAATCATTAATCTCGTGATCGATCATGAACATGATTTTAGTACAAAAGCATGGACCTTAGGACACCTATTGTTGGTCCCAAAGCATTTAGGAGAAGAACCAACTCAAAAAACTTGATGATAGAAAAATTCAGGTAAAAGGTCCTCTGATCTATCATGAAGTGATCGATCACCAATCTCGTGATCGATTAGGAGCAGGATTTTATAACAAAAATTAAAAAAAAAAACCCGAGAGTTGTGAATCAGCAACCTGATCAATCATACACTCGTGATCAATCACGAGAAAAGAGTGATCGATCACAAGAAAAGCGTGATCGATCACGCTCGTGAATTTTAGAAAAATATTATTTATTTTTAAAGATTCCAATCCAAGAATCCCCATCATTTTTTCGTTAGAAAAAACTCTAATTTTGTGGACTAAGACTAGAATTAGCTCTATAAAAGGGTAAGAATACCTTAGGTTAAGTGTGAGAGATCTACATAAAAAAAAAAAAACATTATTTGAAAAGTGTGGCTAATCTGAGAGCCCAAAAACTTTGATTTTTCTTGTGTGAAAGACCTTTTACTACTGAAAACCACTGCATGTGATCTCCTCCTTCGCTTACTATATTGAATATTTAAAGGGGAGACAACCTTTGGTTATCCATTGAGAGGAAACCGACAATCTACAAGGCATTAAGGAGCAGTTTCTGTAGCGCTCAAATCTATGGAAGAAAAGGCACATCAGCTCACTATAGGAGCACCCGCAACTGGTATATTTTGCAAAAACAACCTATATGAGGTAAAATTGCATTCATCTTATTGACTATTGTTTAAGTTCCTTCTGCCAGAGATACTGGAAAGTGCACTACACTCTTCGGAGACAAGTGTAGGTTAATGCTTGCATGACAAGTGAAAAGGTTTTTGTGTTAATTTTTACCTAGATTGTCTGTATTTCAGTCTGAATAAATTATGAAAATATCAGATTGAGCTTTAGAAGTGGATGTAGGTTGCAGTGCTGAACCATTATAAATATTGTGTTGTATATTTGTTTGTGATCTGTTTCCATTGTGTTTACTGTGACCAACACTCTTGTGAATGCTTTAGTGTATTAATTACACTAATTAAACCACAATTGAAATTGATCAATCTTGCAGACGTTAATCGTTAATCTTGATAACAAGAAAATTAAAGTTAATTGAAGAAAACTGAGAAAGATCAAGAACATTGCAATTAATCTTATTCACCCCTCTCTAGGATATAATTTCAATGACAACAACTAATAACTAAATGCAACTGTCCATTTTGTCTATAAATACCAACAGAATGTAGAGGAAAAATGACCATACTCTAACACACAACAAACACAGTGCAAAGTTGCTTTTATCTTTCTCTCTCATGGGAGACTTTTATCTTAGTTCAATTAGTTTCGTTCTAGAGAAATCCTCCAATATGATTTAATACCTTTGTGGGTTTCAACCCTTCCATCCTTTAGAGTTTGATGTAATTCCTTTACAGGCATTCATCCCTTGGAGTTAATTTGCTCCTTCTACAGGTAAACCATCACCCTTCTATCTTTTAGAGTTGATTTAATTCTTCCACCAGTTGCACCATCACCATCCACCACCATCCATCTTCCACCACCATTTCTACATGTTGCAATATATTTTCACCATCTCGTGGTTACAGTAGCAACACCACCACTATCATCTACCCAATTTGCAATAGGATCACTATGTTGAGTATCTACACCAACATACAGTCCTAGGTTTCTATAGCAAAACCATCACTATCTCGGGCCTTTGTTGTACTGAATTACAATGTCATTAGCATCATTTTTTTATGTTGTTGTTTTAAACATGTTATAAATATTTTGTTTCACAAATAAAGTATTTTTTCAACAACTTCCATTTTTATGTTGTTGTCACATCATTATATGGCCTTTTAAGTTCTCATTCTAAAGGCAAAAAAACTCATAAAGGAAAGAACCCTTCGTAATCACTTGATCTTTAATGATTTGGTGGTTGATCAAACGGTGAGGAATAACAATTAGTCTCTCGGTTTGACTCGGCACCTAAGGTCAAAGGCGAGAAAGAAATTTGTGCCCACGTGGTACTGGTATGCCCGCACTAGAAAACTTTCCGCCAACATCTAGATTCACTTTTCTTTGTTAGGATCTTTATTTCAAGTGTAATTTTTTCTTGCAATAAAAACACTTGAACTTGATATTGTTCTCTCTCAACTTTGAATGAGAGTTCCTAGACTCATTTGACTATCATCCATTCATCTTAGGAATACCCACCACCACTTTGTTTGTAATGCATATTATTTTCTAGAAGATCCATAATGACTTTTTTTTTTTTTTTGTTAAGAGTTCCTTTCCCAAGCAATGAAGTAGTAATCAAATTATCATAAGATGGGAGAGAAGAAGTAACACCTCATCTTCTTTTCAATCTTCACATCTATTCTTAATATATAGTTATGATGTGAGTTGTAAACGTGGTTGGGTAGTCTATGAGGTTGATCCCTATTTCCATCGATAACTCATATTGTTTTTCAATAATAATGAATTTGTTAAGGATTTAAGTACTTTCTAATCTATTTCATAATTTTGGAACATAATTAACTCCGAGCTCATTATACACTATCCCATCTATGAAACAGTAATAAATGGTACTTACTACTTCATCTTCACTTATTCCCATGTTAAATCTACTATGAATGATGACTTCTCTTAAATCTCATATAATGCTTTGAGTATTCTTTGTTGTATCAAGAGATCTTTTCGTCTTTGTTGCCAAAGACTGAAGTTATATCTAGGGGTGGCAATTCGTGTTGGCGGGTCGGGTTCATGTCGTGTCAAGTTAGGGGTATAAGACCATTTTGCTCAACCCTAACCCGACCCATTTATTAATCGTGTCAAAGCAGGTCAACCTATTTTGACCGAAACACGTTTAGGGTCAACCCTAACCTGCTTATTTTTGTGTTGGGTCGTGTTGAGTTCGCAGGTCGTGTCAAACATTGCCACCCCTAGTTATATTTTCCATCCAATTTCTCTAACTTGAACTTCCCATTTGACCCCTTCACTACCATTGTATGATATTCAAAAATCCAAGAAATGAATCAGTTTTTTAAGAAGGTGCCTCAGAAATATGAGAATTACTCATTACAAGTATTGATTTATATTTTTGGATTGATGTACAAATCAACCTATTTTCAAATCTTTTACACCTTGGTTAATGCAGTGATAATGGAAAAAGAATGATTGATGAATCCAATCATAGACTTCACAACCTTCCTTTGTTAGGGTTTTGCAAAACACCAAACAAAAGGGAAAATAACAATTCTATTTTATCCAACATTCCCAAAACTCTTCCTTACATAACATTTTGTAGAGAGAAAATAAAGCAAAGCAAAAAACAAAACAAAAGGAAAGAAATAACCAAAATAAACATCAATTTCTAAAGGAAATCCACCTAAAATCAAAAATAAATTGGCGAACCCCGGTCTAAAGGGTTCAACCTGCCAGTCATGGGATTCGATGCAAGCGCTTGTTACATGCATCTAAATACTCCAATACCACTGCATCATTAGTTCTTTCGGTTGGGATTTGGTGTGCTCTCCTATAGTGCCCCTAACATGCCTCCCGCAAGGAGTGGGGCCACATCACGCTGAAAAGTAATTTACACTTTTTGGGAGGGGGTGTAAATCCCTTGACATGATGTGCTCCCCACTAAATGCAAGGGGCACGTTAGAGGCATTTTATTGGGGGGAGGGTGGTCCTTCAATCTTTTCCTAAATCTTTCCTAGATGATAGCCTTTCTTTTGAAGTCTTATCCAATATTGTTTGGAACGCCTACAAATAACTTGGATATTTCTTCCTCATCCTCTTGATCAACAACCAAGAACTTCGATACTAGTTTGTTGAAGTTGGTAGGCTTCAAGCATAAAGATCAAAGGTCATTACCCAGTGTTGGTACCATAGTTACGGGGTGCTGGGAGGATTGGACTGGACGGGAAACAGGCCTAACCTTTGGCCTTTTACACTAACCTAGTTTGTGCATGGTAGGCCTTAACCATGCAGACAATATTCACAAAGCAAAAAAGAAGAACAAATAGCAAAAGTAAGATTTAAATGGTTCCGCTCTTCAGCCTAGATTTTTGTAGAGAAATGCAGCCCTCTCTTAACCTTAGGAGAAAATAAAAAGATATACAAGACATGTATCTACTCAACATCTCACTCAAAACTTAATCCTTGTGTCTTGTTATACCCTTCTCCATTACTCTTTATAACCCAATGAAGAAATCCTGTTTCTTCTCTTGTTTATCTAAATGTTCAAGGAGAAAACTATCTTTTTTTCTCTAAAGTGGTAATAAGACTCATTCTTATTACAACCGAAGGAGGTAGGTTTGTGAAAGCTCCCCCAAAAGCCACTAACCTCTGCCCCCTTACAGGGGGCGGACACATCAGTGCTGAAAAGTGATTTATCACTTTTCAGCGTTGATGTGCCTGTCCCTTGACAGAGGGCAGTGGTTACTGTCAGTTAAGGGGAGCGTTCCCAATCCTCTTTGCAACTGAAGCAATCCCAAATTATCTATTCCCTATGTTTTAGACACAATGGCTGGAGTGTATAGGGGTTAAAACCATAGAAATGGTTTTAAAAAAAAGCATCACATGCCAGCCTTTGTATTGAAAACATGGGGAGTAGAACATATGTTCCAGAACTCAAATTCCTTACCACCGGACTTCCGAAAGAAATTTAAACCACAGCCCTTGGATCTGTACACAGCTGTCAATGTGACATAGAACAGCACGGACACTTGTTACAATGCGGTTTGCTGCCTCAAGCACAACATGCCAAGGGGCTGGGATTAGGTTTGGAAATCAGTTTTTCCTGATCTATTATAATGACATCAGGGGGCTGACACATCAGTGCCAAAAAGTGACTTTCACTTTTTGGGGGGTGCTTATCACTTTTCAATGCTGATGTAGTGTCCACCCCTGATGCCATTCTAATACATCAGGAAAAGCCGATTTCTGCACCTAATCTTTTTCCGGTTGGGGCAAGTGGTCATATTTATGTAGTTGTATCACTTACTGGCCTTATTATCTTTCTTGGTCAGTGAAACTGTAAATTCCTTCTCTAAGCGAGTATCGGAGTTGGATCAAATGGTGACGAGGATGGTATTTGAGAGCTACGGTGTTGAGAAGTACTTTGACTCTCTAATTGGTTCAATCACTTACCTTCTTCGAGTCATGAAATATGGAGCACCCCAGACGGATGAGAATGAGCTTGTAGCTTATGCTCATACGGACAAGAGCTTCATAACCATACTACATCAAAATCAAGTTAATGGATTGGAGGTACAAACAAAGGATGGAGAATGGATTAGTGTCACTCCCTCGCCTTCCTCCTTCGTAGTCATGGTTGGAGATGGATTATTGGTGGGTTTTACTGGTAATTAGTTGTTAATGCTTACTTAGATACATTTTATGTCACTTTTAACAATACATTATTGTGTTTATTAGGGCTGGAGCAATGGTCGATTACATGCTCCTCATCACCGTGTCATGATGAGCGGGAACGATGCGAGATACTCTACTGGACTGTTTTCATTCAGCAATGGCGTTATACAGGCTCCAGAAGAGCTCGTAGATGAAGAACATCCTGCACTCTTTAAGCCCTTTGAACAAAAAGGATTAATGCGATTTTACTTCACCGAAGAGGGTCAAAAAGCAGAATCTACCATCAAGGCATATTGTGGTTTATGAGACCCTTCAGATTTAAGAAGAATTTTGTGCTATGTCCTATATGTTATATATTGATTTCAAGTTGGGTTGGCGGTTACATTCCTAGTCCTAACAGGCAAATGAAAGCTTATGTAGGTATATGTTTACTATTACTTAAAACAGATGTGTTTGATTGTGTTTTCATAATTTGGACGTGCAATTATGCAAGTAACCATTAGTGACTATAATTTGATGTATAGATTACTAGTCATGGCTAATTCATTAGAAGGTGACTACAATTATTAAGGAAAAATAAATATTGGATTTGGATATTAGAGAAATAAAGATAAGATTAGGTTTATTAAAGAAATAAATACAGGATCATGCTTTAATCAAAGGGAAAAAATTAGGTGAAAACAAATCTCGTGAAAACTGTGCAAACGCCACCAGGGTGCGGACACATCAGTGCCGAAAAGTGATAAGTGCCCCCCCAAAAGTATAAATCACTTTTTTGTACTGATGCGTCAGCCTCTCTGGTGCCATTTGCACATTTCTCACGAGATTCATTTTCACATAATCCGAGCCCTTAATCAAACCATATAAAATACTGCCAAATGGTATTTGTGCTGGGGATAATCCATTTGCATCCTGCATCCGAAGAGTATGCAGATTTAACATCTAATTCCACGGCAACATTGGGCTATTGGTCGTGTTTTGTAACAGAAAACACAAGTCCCAATAGAGTGGGCTATATTACTCGATGCGATGACCCTAATAAGAGGTGGTAGTTGATTTGACAGTGCTTTGGAAAAAAAGTGTTATACTGAGGTAGGTTTGTGTCCGCTCTCCTAAAAACTGCTAACCTCTGCCCCCACACAGGGGGAGGGCACATCAGCTCTGAAAAGTGATTTACACTTTTTGCAGTGGTACATATCACTTTTCTGTGCTGATGTGCCTGCCCCCTGACACGGAGAGTGGATTAAATCTGCTCTTCTTAACAGACGCTCCTCTCTGCCCCATGTAAGGGGGCGGGCACATCAGCACCGACAGGTGGTTTTCACTTTTTGGGGGGGTGCATTTCACTTGTTGGCGCTGATGTGCCCGTCCCCTGACATGGGGCAGAAAGGAGCGTTTGCTAAGAGGAGTGGATTCAATCCATTCTCCCTGATAGGGGATGGTGGTTAGCGTTTATTAAGGGGAGCATTACTTTGTTATTCACAAAAAAAAAAAAAAAAAAAAAAAAAAAAAAAAAAAAACGAAGAAGAAGGATTTTTTTGTTAGGAAGCTTCATCTATTATTGTCACATGGGGGGGTGATGTGGCCGATCCATTGGTTCAGCTGGGCTGAGTCTGAACCCATCCCTCCAGGCTCAAACCCAGTCAAGTTAAGTATCATTGCTAAGCCCAAACCAGCTCGTACTTCTAGTCTCATAGAATAGAAACAGTTTAATCATAAGATGTAATGAAAGCTGTTCGTTATAACCAATGGCTTACATTCTAGATATACCCACCAGAAAGACTAATCCAATTGATAAAGATCTACTCGGAAATACAATATTTTTTAATGACCTACTTTTAGGAGAAGCAAATACAACGGATACGCTATCAATAAGATTGATAAGAAATAGTAATTAATGTAATAACAACTAATTGGAAAGCAATAGTTATGCTTCTAATTGTATTACTAAGAAATGAACTATATACCATTTGATCCCTTTCTCAGCAAACACTTGTAATACAATGCATCATGGAGTTATTTGACCATGAATACATTAATCTTATAGGACTTGTTACCATTTTTTTCGTTTTGGATAAGTACTTATTACCATTCTATTCACACTTAAAGTCGAGGGGAATATATATATGTTTACATGGACCTGATGTATTGGGCCACTTGGGTCTGAAATGTTGGGTCATTGTGGACCAAAATCTGACTTCTATGAGTCATAATATGGACCTTAATGGGGCCTAGCCACAATGGCCAAAAAAGTAACCAAACCAGTGGGTTGGGAAAAGATCTCTGGGTCATAAATGGAACTACAGGCCAAATGTTTTGGGCTTGACATCCTCACGCATCGCATAGAATTGTTTTTTTAGCATAGGCATAAATACCTTAAGGGTTTCATGGAACACATTTTCTGTCATGTATCAATTAATGAAAATGCCAAGAACTTAGCAGGTCTTTAGCAGACATGTCAAAATCATAGGTGAAAAAATGAAGTTTGAACTCTTTAAAGATCACAAGTTGTCAAAACCAAAAAATTCACGAATACCAGTGCATATGTCATTCGCCAGATTCAAAATGCCCATGGATAGACCCTCAAAAGATTCATTTGCCAACATGAATCATCATCTACGAATGGATCTTCCAACAGTCAATTCGTCTAGGAAAATGCCTTCTCGCGAATAAGCCTTAAAATTCCTTGTTTGCCGAGAAAATGCCTTCTCGAAAGTATAGTTCCGATAGGTGGAGGTCGAACCCACAAAGACTTGAATAAATAATCTCAAATGAACAAATTTATTCTAATTAGCTTTACTAAATCTAGTCTAGCCAAAAGATTTAGGATTATTTTAAACTAAAATTGATTCAATTAAACATGCAAAAAGTAAATGAGCATGGGGAAGACTAATTAGAAAACCTTTAAGGAAGAAAATTCTAAATCCTAGAATCCACTCTATAGAATTCACAAATCTTGATCAATTTTATAATTTTTTCATATACTTCATAATGCTTCAAAACCAATCTAACATATGAAAAATCTTCAACTAGATCTTTTAGAAAACTAAAGTTATGTTCTTCTTAGCTTTAAAAATATAGGATTAAAAAATTCAATGTAAATTTTAAAAAAATAACAGAAAATAAGAAACCTTACAATTGACAATATGAGATCAAGCTAAATAATCTATAACTTAAGTTGAATTATAGAAAAAAATGATTAAAATCGTACTCAACATACGTCTATGGAGAATTTAAAGGAATATAGTATTCTTTGCATTATAACTCAATAATTAATCACGAAAAATATTAGAGATCAAAGGTTTGCTTACAACCATAGAACTTTATCTAGGATTTAGATAATGGAATTAGCCACTCATAAAAGCTTTGTACATCAAAGGACTGCAAAACATGAAGAAAAAAGAATTATTGAATAATTTTACTATTGTGTACATATATTTATATACAAAATTGATAAAGATTTCAAATCTTAGGGTACCTAAATAAAGTAATACAACTTTATAAGAATTGGTGTCATTCATTCATAATTCCTAATATGCAAGATATGAATGGTGGTTTGATCATCCACTCATAATATGCAAGATATGAGAAGTGGATTGATATCATTCATTCCTAATATGCAAGATATGAGAGGTGGATTGGTGTCATCTATTCCTATTATGTAAGATATGAGAGGTGGCTTGATCATTCATTCCTAATATGCAAGATATGAGAGGTCGCTTGATCATCCATTCCTAGATTTAATCAAATCTGATCTTATTCTCTAATTTAGAAAATTTGATTAGCTATTCTCTTTAACTGATTAGACTTATTCAAATCTTGAAGATTATCTTTTAATTTGAGTTAGATTTAGATCACTTGATTTGGAGTCCATCATTAAGCCTTGGATAAAGCCTATTAACATGTTAAGCCCCCATTACCTACAAAACATGAATAAACTATAATTAGTTATACAATAACATAAAAGTTAGACTAACAATACACGTATGAAAGTATTATCATACACATATTTCATGCATATCACCCATAAGTTTCCTAACCACCCAAGAGATTAAAGGGGGTGCAATCTCCCATGGAAGAAGCACCAATATGTCCAAGATAAGGATGGAAGATTCCCACTTTAACATGAAAGTCAAGAACAAGGTAGAGCTCTTCTTCTTCAAGAACTCTTCTCCAATTCATTTTTGCAACTATAAATACCTTCAAGGAATACGAAAACACAACTCTTTGAACTTTTTGGAACTCTTTGGATCATTCACAAGCTCATAAGCAAAGGCAAGAGCTGCTCTCCAGATTCAGGTAAGTCCTATATTCCACCAAGTTCTTCAAGTTCAGCAAGTTCCCCCTCTTCTAAAAAGTCTGCAAGTCTATATTACCTCTACATAACCCTTTGAAGAAGACAACAAAGAAGCTTGATGAATAAAACAGTAGTGACAAGGTAATGTAAAGCTTATTTGTATTCAAAAAAGTAAATTTTATATTCTCATATTCATATTAATAAAAATCAAAGAGTTCATCTTCTTCTCTCTCCTTTTATTTTTATGCAACTTCTTATTTTTATAAGTTGTGAAACTTAAAGTTAATTAAAGGTGTGCCCATCAAAAGGGTAGTAATTAACAAATCTCTTTTGAGATTTGGAGTATTAATCCTGACCATATAAAATAATAAACTAGCATCCAAAATAGATGGGTAATTTGTATATTGAGTTTTAAGCCTAATAATAATAAAACAGATTGAAATTTGGTATTATAAATTTTTGGCAGACCAATGGGACCATACTTTCCTCTCATCCCTCTTACAAGTTCTATTGTATTAATGGGTGACCCTTCTCTTCATAGGTATCCCGCTGAAGTTGTAATCATGGAGCCCTCTCTTGGCACCCTGCGAGGCCTTTTGGTTACATCACCATCAATAACTAAATCATAGGTTGAGGTTTTAATCTCCCACCTCCTATTCACATGGTTAAGGCTCTAGTCTCCCAAACAACACCTATGGTTGAGGCTATGGCCTTCCAACCAAAGTTTGAGACTATTGTCTCCCTAACGCCAGCAAGGGTTGAGGCTTTTGTCCCTTCTCACGCGGCTGTGGTGATGCCGATATCCATTAAGGATAGTGCACCTACAACCCCGAACAAACCCATCTTGGTGCCCACCAAACCAAGGGGTTATATTCCCCAAATAACTCTAAGTAACTTGAAGCAAAAGTAGGTGCCTAAGTTTAGGCCAAGTTCCTAGGAAAAAGCCCTTCTAAGTCAAGAATAATCACAAACTTGTGATTCAAACAAAATGTTAGATTCACGTTCGCCAACACTAAATACGCAAATGGAGATTGGCTTCCACATTCACAATGAGTTCAATCAACGAGTGGAAGAAAAATTTCTCACTCGCAACGAAAGGCACATTCGCTAAAATGCCCATATTCGTGACCTAAGGACACTACGAATATTCTCAAGGAGTGTTTTAAGAGGAGGTGAATTCTCACAAGGGTAAGACATATTCTTCCACCTATTAATAAAGTCCACCATTGATTCATTGTCACACTATTTTTCACTAAGAAATTCATATAGCTTTATAGGCCTATAAGTGCCATGGAATTATTGGATGAACGCTCGTTTCATTGAATCCCAATCTAGGATAGTATAAGGTTTCAAATTTGAAGACCATATAAATGCAGCCCCATTTAGAGATTGAATAAACAACTTTAGCAACAAGTCACCATGCTGGGCGATAGTATCGCACCAGGATTCAAAGTGAGTGATATGCTGCTTAGGGTATGTCATTCCATTAAATGTTTTGAAATGAGACTAGAAAATTTTTGGTAGAAACGGTACTGCATCCACATGTGGGGGTATGGCTTTCCAATTGTGTATGTGTTTAAAATTTTCTGCTTTTTGTATTCCTTAAGCATTTCAGTCATCATTGTTCGTATTTAATTAGGGTCCATCATGGGTGTAATTGGATATGCATGGTCCTTGTGGCATAAAAGGATTCTCTCTATATGCAATATAACCATATGTCCAGGGAGGCATAGGTCCATATAGTGATGGCTCATGTTGATGATATGGTGATTGATGAGATCCTTATGGGTGTGATCCTTGTTGAAAACCTTGTGTGGGTGGCCTTTGTGGAATAGATGTATTGGGTGCAACACTAACAGTTAGGGCAACCCCTAGTAAAGTAGCAAACACATACTCTAGTGTGTGATGAGAATACCCCCTTGCGTTTAGCTTGGGACAGTCAACCTTGCCGATTCTATTACTGTGGGATTATGATTTGGTGGGGTTATGCCTTGTCTTTTGAGCGTGAGTTGTTTAATCACGACCATTAACTCAGCTAGTGCGATCTCCTGAGTGGCTAAGCATTGATCTTGGCTTTCTACTAGAGCTTGTCAGTCTATAGTCGTAGTGTATTCCCCTTTAGAGTCGGAATGGTACTTCGTAAGGTCTACATTTTATATATTTGTTATGGGATCAATTGGAGGATCTTACCCCTCCCCCTTTGATCCTATTATTGTCGATTCGGGTCCTTGTGAGGTGAAGGTGAAATTAACTATTGCAACAGTCCTAGGTGTAGTATGAGGGCTATCCCCATGGTAAAACATAACAGGAAAAGCTCTTAGGGCTCTTCCGGTGGTTGGTAGCTATCTTGAGGGTGTTCTAGGTGTCCTGACACTTGTCGCCAATTGATTTCTAGTCATCATGCCAATAGAGTTGAAAGCTCATGCTTGCGACTCAGAACGACTTAGAGTGTTGGCAGGGATGTCTTTCCTTGCCCCTACAAACGTTACTGCTGCTTGGAAATTTTTCTTAAGCTCGAATATTTTGTCCTTACCAACATAAGGTGTATAACTTGTGGTTCCTTTAGTGTAGGAAGGTAAGGAGGGGTCTGCCCTTTGAGGATGTTCCCATGGCGGAGTTGCATTCATTGGCATACTTTTCGCCTCTTACTGCTCATAGAAGAGTTTACGTTCTCTAAACCTTTGTCTATGGGTAATGTTTTTTTCTTACTTTTGCTCAGGGGATAATACCCTTCTTCTTTTCAATGGTTTACTTTCCTCGAGCCCTCTTAGGGGTTCGAACCTAGTCAAAAGCATTGAATTTTGGTACTCCACACTAGCCTAAGCATTTTGTTGGTTGTAATGCACATGTGGGAGTTAGGTGGCTATATTGCCTAATTATGGTTCCTCTAGTAGGGTATGGCCTCCAGTAGTCCTTGTTTTAGATTTTCTTTTCTTATTGCATGAGCTTCTTTTAAGCCTAGGTGGCCTAAATGCCTCATTCTGGTTGACAACTTGTTCCTTTGCTTGACCCCTCAGCATAATGGGAACTCCCCTAAGTATTATGTGTATTGTAGTTATATTCTGGCTTTCTGGTAGTGAATGAGGATTTTCATTCACGCCTATAAATGTGCACAAATGAGACTTTTCCTTGTGTTGGTTGTGTGCGAATGTGGATTTCAAGTATTTATTCACCTCCATGATGTCCCATGAGTGTCGTCGCTTTCGTGAATGCACATTCTTATGTGAATTGAAACTGTCATACTCATTCACGGGACATGTTTGCAACAAAGGGTCCACAGGCCCAACAAGGTCATTGACTTGTGTTTTCTCTTAGTGGTCAGAGTTCATTGATTGGAGATTGGTCTCAGACTCTCTCCCTCTCCATGTGTAGAGTCGTTTATGATGATGAATGTTTCCCCGCAAATGAATTTCTTTAATTTCATTCACAGGTTCCAATCCCAGGGAATGTAAATAAGCATTTTCATTCATACAATTTTGTTGTGGCGAATTGAAATCTAGGACTTTGCCCAAATCAACAATTTACATCTTTCTTGAGGCTTCAATACCTTTGCGTGGAGATTCAGCATAGATTTACGTATCCACTATTTCTTTAAGTTGTTCAAGGTGATTTGGAGAGTATAGCCTTTTGGTTTAATTGGTGTGACACCAAGCTTGGACACATTTATGGATGTGCCATCTTTAGTCGATACAGGCATTGCAATCACTGCATGGGGGGGAGACCAAAGTCTCAATCCCTGGTGGAGTTAGGGAGACCGAAGCCTCAACATTTTGTTGGGAGACTAAAGCCTCAACCACGTATAAATTTTGGGAGACCGAAGCCTCAACCATATGGATAGATGGTGGTGGGGAGACTAAAGCCTTAACCCATGTTTTTGATGTGGCCATATGCCCTTGTGGTGAACTGGTGGAGGGTCCTACAGTTGCAACTTCATTAAGGTACCCACGAAAGAGGGAAACACCCATTAATACAATGGAACTTAAAGAGATATGAGAGGAAAGTAAAGTCCCATCGTGCATGCCAGAAATTTGTAACACTAAATTTCGAGCCATTTTTTATGGGACAAAATTATTTGAACAAATTACCTAGCCATTTAGGGGCTAGTTTATTATTTTTTATAGGTAAGGACTAAAACTTTAAGCCTAAGAAACTTGTTACTTACTATTTTTCAACATAGTAAACCTCTGATTAACCTTGTGTTTCTTAACTTGTATTATAAAAATAAAATTTCATAAACATAAAGAAGAGAAGGGGAAGAAGAGAAGGTAATAATCCTTATATTTACTTAATGAATATGAATACAACTTTACTGCTCAATTACTGGCAAGTTTACCTAGCCATGGCCTGGTTTGTCATTAAGCTTCCTATAGTGTCTTCATTAGAGAGATCACAGAGGTGTAATGGACTTGTTTTCCTCTTTTGGAATAGAGGTGAACTTGTGGACTTTTAGAGGAATGGAGTAGAACTTGCCTAGATGTTGAGAGCAATGTTTACTTGAGTTTATGATGGATCTTCAAAACTTCTAAGACTTCTTCCAAAAACTCCCTTTCTCATGCAGCCTTAAAAGTATTTATATTAGTAAAAACGAGTTAGAGAAGAGTCCTTGTTGGGGAAGAACTCTATCTCAATCATGGCTCTCTTATTGGAGTTGGTTTCTTCAATCCTTATCCCAAAGATATAGGTATCTCTTCTATGCAAGAATTAACCTCCTTTAGTCTCCTTGGTGGTTAGGAAACTCATGGGAGTTGTGGCTATCCAAAATAATCACATTGGAAGAAGATAACATCGAATTTCAATTTCTGGTTTTCGTGGTGCATGAATATGAATAGTGCATTCACACACACTTTTGGCGGCTAATGCAAGTATCTACAAGCCTTTGATTTCGGGTGAATGAGATGGGGATTCTCCATTTGCCGACATAAGTGTGGTGAATGTTAGGCTATGTAGTCATTCGCACACTTTTGGGTTTCTACAGAGTGTGTAGTGAGGAAGAATGGACGATAGAAAATGGTTGTTTGCCATCCACTGGAAACTGCGTATACCTTAAACAACTATCAAACCAAGATCTTCTGCTATGATAACATAAATAATTTTGAAGAAAGTACGAATTCTTATTGATTGACCATGCGTTACATTACCTCAACAAGAAGGTTTATATAGACAATTACATAGATAAAGATAGAAACTAATCAAATCTAGTATTACCAAATCTAATACTAGATGTAGGAACCCATTTCCCAACCATGTTAAACATATTGTCTTCTTGTTGTTTCTCATTATCTTTATGGTATCAGAGCTATCCACATAGTTATGTGTTTGGAATTTTATTTTATTTTTACTTTTCCTTGTCTCTCATTTCTTTTTTTCATAATCTTCTCATGGCAACTGTCACCTCAATCTATTCTCTTCCAAAATACCCTTGTCCATCAAATATTAACATTGAAAATTATGTTTCATTGAACCTAACCAACAACAATTACTAAATATGGAAGACACAGTTCTTGGTTCTAATCGAAAGTCACGAGCTTGTTGGATTTCTTGATGGAACCATCCCCGTACCTAATAAAAAAGTCACATCTTCTAATGAAAAAGGAGCATGTGAACCCAGATTACACATCATGGATTCAAACTAATTAACAGGCTTGTCAAGGCGTGGATTACTTATACCTTATTTGAGGAGGTACTTGCCTTGGTTGTTGGATGTGTTATTGCTCAAGACATGTGGCAAGCACTAATTGATGCATTAGCCTAAGAATCAAAGTGAAGAGAGTTTGAATTGATTCAACAATTACAATTGTTGAAGAAAGGTACGTTGTCTATGGATGATTATTTATGTCAGTTTAAATTAACTCTTGATAGCTTGAGTGCAATGAGGTAAGCCGATTAATGATTGTACGAAGGTATTTCTTCTTCTCTATGGTCTTGGGCCATAGTATGATACCTTTACTGCAGCCATACTAAAACCTCATGTTCCCACTTACAAGGAACTTGTTCCCATACTCCAAATCCATGAGTCTCTACATAGGAGTCTTGTAGTTGATTATCCCAGCCATGCCATGGCCTTCTTTGAGCAAAGAACAATCAAAACAAAAACAAAAAGAAAAACAAAAAGTATCTCTTATCCAAGGGATGTGGGTTTGTCTAAACTAGACAACAATGAGTTGATCAAAGTGAAAGAAAAATGATGTGGTCTCAAACCAAGTTGCCCAAAACTCTGATAATCGGCCACAACCACAATGAAAGAATATGGATTTGGAATGCCAGATATGTGGAAAAGCAAGACAAGTTGCTCTTTGATGCTGGAATCAAATTAATCAATCATTTATGTTAGAAGATATGCCATAAACCTTTGATGCGATGAATAATGCTAATGAAAACTTAGGTTGGATATCTGACACTGGTGCTATTGTACATATGACCAATGATGGTTACACTTATGAATCTAAATCCTTACTTTGGTTCGGATTTAGTCATGATTGGTGATGGAAATAAATTAAAAATTACTCATATTTGTGAAGGAAAAAGTACTATTACTAGTTCCATACCACTTAATAATGTTCATCTTATTCATGAAATGAAGAAAAAATTATTATCTATTTCATAGCTTACAACTGAATTTCTTTGCTTCTTTGAGTCTAATAAATTTGGATTTTGCATTAAGGACCAGAAGAGCAACCAAATTCTGGTATCGGTAAGTAAAAAAAAGGATTATATAATCTTGACAACTAGGAAGGAGGAATTGAAGCAACATTGTTTTCAACAAGGTTTCGAATAACTTCAGAAAATATATGGCACCGAAGGCTTGGTCACCCACAACCTAGAGTGGTCAAACATTTGAATGATAATCAATTGATTAAAGTTAATTAGTGCAATAAAACTCCTTCAATATGTTCCGGTGGTCAATTAAGCAAGAATAGGAAACTACCATTTATTTCTAGTACTAGTGACTCTACTGATTAACTGCATAAAGTACATTGTGACTTATGGGGGTCTGCTCCTATTCATTCAAATTAGGGAATTAAATTCTATGTGATTTTTGTAGATGATTATTTAAAATTCACTTGGTTTTATCCCTTGAAAAGAAAATCGGATTTCTTTCAACATTTTATGATTTTTCAAAAATTCTTAGAATGACAACTTGAACAAAAAATTAAAAATTTTCAATCCGATGGTGGTGGTGAATTCATAAAAAAGAAAATTTTGATTCATCATGTTAATGAAGAGATTATTCATAAGATGTCATGTCTTGAAACACCGGAACAAAATAGTGTAGCTGAGAGAAAACACCGTAACATTATTGAACTTGGGTTAGTGATGATGTTCCATGCATCAGTCCTGAGATTTTATTGGGTAGAGGCCTTCTTAACTGCAGTATTATGAATTAATAGGATTCCATCTCTACGGTTAAAAACGAATGCACCTTATTAACTATTATACAATAAGGATCTTGATTACTTTGATGTTCCTTATTTAAGAAATTATACTTAAAGTAAGTTTGATCTGGTATTTGCCATGTGTCTTCTTGGCGTGTAATGACAAACAGAAGAGATATTGATGTCTTCACCCTCTTATTGGGTGCATCTATATCTCGTGCCATGTGATATTTGATGATGATGTTTTTCCTTATGCCTGTCCTAATAGTTTGTTTTATACTCAACAAAATCAAGGGGAGCTAGAGATGTCAACTCTCAATGACTGGAAAGACCCGGCCCAAGATCATGCTAGTACCTTTTTTTGACAAACATTTGATGGTCTACAAATGTAAAATGATTGTGCTCACTCCAATGACAACTTGTCCAATGTTCACCGGCAACACAATCTTAACAATGAACCGAGTGGACTGATTGACATAAGGGAATCATCTCCATCATTACCTTCCAACTTACCCATTGATGAGTCCTCTCCTAATGAATATGTGCCTATAAATTGCCCATTTGAAGTCACCTCGATTGATCACTCAACTTCAAATTCAAATACTGTGTCTAATCTAGACACTGAACCTTCAAATTCCATCAAGTAACATAGTATATGCAAACTCAGTCCAAATTAGGTGTTTTCAAGCCTAATCCTAAATATGGGCTTTCCACCACTTCTCATATACCTTTAGAGCCTAAATCCATCAAATATGCCTTCAAATATCTGGGATAGACACATGCTATGTAAGAAGAGATAGATGCACTTGCCACCAATAACACTTGGACACTTGTTCCTAAAAATTCTAATGTGAATTATTGTTGGTTGTTGTTGGATTTTCAAGTCTAAATTAAAGGCTGACAGAAGTCTTGATATGCTGAAGGTTCTCTTGGTATAAAAGATTACAATCAAAAGGAATGCATTAATTACTCTAAGACATTTAGTCCAATCATCAATCCTGACAGTATTTGGATTGTCTTGACCATCACTGTTGTTAATCAATAGCTCTTACATTAGTTGGATGTTAAGAATGCCTTTTTCCATAGGCATCTTCATGAAACAATTTATATGACTCAACTACCTAGGTTTATAGATCCTAATTGACCAGGTTATGTTTGTAAGATTAATATGGCGTTATATGGGCTTAAGCAAGCTCCATGGGCCTGGTTTAATCATTTGAGTAATTTTTTTGCTAAGTATAGGCTTCTTCTACAGTGTAGTAGATTCATCACTCTTCATTTATTGATCAACACGTGGAATCATCATGCTTCTTCTTTATGTTGATGACATGATTGTGATCATAGATAATTATGACTTTCTCAAGTCTTTCGTATAGTGCAATTAGGGATCCGGACTAAGTTTTCTATGAAGGACCTTGGACCCTTGCATTACTTTTTTGAGATTAAGGTTAAACCATTTTTTGGTGGATTGTTTTTATCTCAATCCAAGTATGCACATGATCTTCTCACATGTGCACAAATGGATTCTTGCAAAAAGATATCCACTCCTATGGAAATCAAGGCTGAGTTTCTTCCATTTGAGTTGTATATCCTAATCCCTATTTCTATCATAGTATTATTGGTGCTCTACAGTATCTGACATTGACTAGACCAGACTTATCCTTTGTAGTAAATTCGGTATTCTAGTTCATGCATCAGCCAAGAATTCACAATTTTGAAGCTATTAAACGTATTCTATGCTATGTCAGTGGGGCACCAAATTATGGTCTTCGTATTGTTGCCAATACTACAATAGGTCTTTATGGATTTTTTGACACTGACTAGGATGGTTGTCCATCTACCAAATGCTCCACAATTGGCATTTGAATCTTTCTTAACTCAAAGTGCTTATCATGGTGTATAAAAAAAGCAATCAATAGTGGCTAGGTTTAGCACCGAGGCTGAATATCATGCCATGGCTTCCACTGCAGTAGAAATCACTTGGTTAGGATTCATCTTCATGACACTAGGATCCATCTTCAATGACCACTTACTTTCTTTTGTGATAATATTAGCGCTTTTCATACTGTCAACCCTATCTTCCATGTAAGGACAAAGCATATTGAGATCGACTATCACTTTGCTTGTGAAAAGTTGGCACTTGGATTGCTCGTCACTACATTTGTTCCATCTAATTGTTAAGTGGTAAATATCTTTAGTAAACAACTTTCCCATCTTGTCTTTGAGGGCTTACAACTCAAACTTGGCCTATGGACTCCTCCCCAAACCAATTTGAAGGGGAGTAAAGAAGTAGAGATTACAAAAGAGACCAAAATTCCTATAAAATAGGGATTCCTGAAGAGAACAAAATTCCTAAAGAAGAGATACCTAAAGAATCCTATATTCTTACAGAAGCAGAGGTTACTAAAGATACTGAGATTCCTAAAGAAGCAAAGATTCCTTAAGATGTAGAGATTCCTAAAGAAATAGAGATTTTAAATCATCAAATGAAGAATTTTTTAGATGATAGTTTCCTTATTAGATAAGGACAACCCATCATACCATTGAACAGTTTCCTTATCAAATGAAGACAACCTATCATACCATTAAGTCCCCTGTCAAATTTAAATTCTTTTGAATTCATTATTCTTTGTGTAGAGGGAACTTGTAGATATATTACACCTATAAATATTGAAGAATACACTCCTTACTTAACTGTGAGAGAGATTTACAATTGTGGACATAGGCACCCATTACCGAGCAACATTTAACGTATTGGTCTTCCTGTTGTTTCTCATTGTCTTTAATAATAAGGATGGAAGAAGGATACTATAATAATTGGGTGATTTAATTAATGTCAATATTAGGGGATATTTGTGGTGACCAAGTGATTTAGTTAATTCATAGCTAGTTGACGTTTGAATAATATCTATATTAGGGGATATTTGTAGTAACTGGGTGATTTAGTTAAGTCTTGTTTATTAAGTGTGACATGATATTATACGGAATATGAAGCTTAATTGTAGGAGACAAAAGTGTGTATTGGATCGTGTATGGAGTCTATGGACTTTTTTGGATGGGGAAAGCAATGAAGAATTTGTTCTGTACGTAGAACACTTTTTGGCGAACGAATCCAATTTTCTTCCCCTTGTTATTCTGAACTCCATTAATATCTCATTGGACCGTTTAATTGAACTTGGGTTCTATCTCCTTGTAATTATAAGTTGTAACAACTAAAATATTGGATTTTTGCGGATCTGCCGAAGCATTGAAAGTGCCATTGCATTTAAGACAATGAGAAATACAATGAGAGGCCGTCCAAGATAACGACTTATGGTGACTTCTTGTCATAAATCTCTTGTCCAATGACGATGACATACATGAAACATGATGTCATGCAAAATTAAGAAGGTGCCACTACCGCATTCACTCCCACAGTAGCGTCCCTAAAAGCCCATCAATCTTTTCAGGTGAAAACAAAAGAAGATGGGTTCTATGACACCCCCCAAGCTTCCAATTCTAGACTTCTCAAGCGAAGACCTGAAGCCTGGAATGAGTTACTGGGATTCGGTGCGAGATAAGGTTCGGCAGGCACTCGAAGAATATGGTTGTTTCGAGGCAGTGTATGATAAAGTCCCTCTCGAGCTTCATAAGGCTATCTTGGGTGAGTTGGAAAAGCTGTTTGATCTCCCAACAGAAACCAAGATCCAAAACACCTCGGACGTGCCCTATTTTGGCTACATTGGTCATGTCCCGCATGTCCCTCTTTACGAGAGCTTGGGCATTGATGATGCCCCAATCATCGAAAAAACTCGAAGCTTTACAAACCTCATGTGGCCTAATGGAAATTCCAGTTTTTGGTATTATTTGATCTCTTTCTCATAATCCTTTAGTAGGAATGAAGTTCTCTTTAGTTATTTGGCTTACTGGTTTTATCATCTTTTTCTTGGTCAGTGAAATTTTACATTCCTATTCTATGCAAACATCCGAGTTGGATCAAATGGTGACAAAGATGGTATTCGAGAGCTTCAGTGTAGAGA